>JABEVN020001595.1:0-24274 GCA_013146195.2 Codonopsis lanceolata
GTTGAGCACAGCAACAGGCGCAAATTTATAACCGGAAGAATCGATTTTGGCGTTGGCCATGTGGTGTGCAAGTAACAGAATCAAATGCCAAAAAGAAATGAAAGAGCTTTGATGAGGCAGATGTTATGGGTTCGAAGTAGACCAGAAATTCCCCGCAGCGCTTTCAAGACCGAAATGAAGGTTGACAATGTAGATAATAACATGGCATAGGCTTTTAATGGAACAATTGTTGAAAGTTAAGCCAATCATTTAAGCATGTTAAAGAGATAAAGATTTGCAAACATGATGGCAGTTGGAGAAAAGAGATTATGATGAAGCATTATGATGATTATTGTCCTTCTATCAAGAAAATCTAGAAAAAAACAAAGAGGAAAGAAGTTTTGGACTTCAATTTTAATGGGGAGAATGTTATAAGAAAAGAAGGAAGCTGGACTTTGCAATTTTAGAAAATGCAACTAAGTGGTATTCCTTGTACCCATGCTATAGTGCCATCTTTATTGGATCAAACCTTAAACTACCTTAAGACAAGTTTTAAGATATACCTCCGCCAATCTGGTGAAGATCAATGCACAAAAAGAAATTTTGTTAATTGCTCCAAATAAATGTCCAGTAGACCTAAAGATGTAATTAAAGCCGCACATTAGTGTGGAGACCCAGATTCCAATCACGCAGCACCTTCAATTTGACAGAGGCAATCATGTTTAATGGAGTTTGTCATTAGGTATTCTTCCTAGTTTGTTGCTATTATATTAATTCATCCAGCCGAAATTATGGTTACGAGGAGGGGAACAAGCTATACCTCATGCAACTAATGCAAATGCACATACTGCAGCTCAATCATTTATGGTACATTTCATGTATCTTATAACTTCCCTTCCCTAGTTTGTTATCTTAACATTTTTTTTTAAAATTGTGGTTGCAGGGAGGGGAACAAGCTACACCTACTGCAACTAATACAAATGCACATTTCAATCCACCAACTGCAACTCAATCAACTCGGGTATATTAAATGCATAATTTGCATTTTTCCGCTTTATTGCTATTGTCTCACTATATGCCATTACAACTCGGATGGATGTGGAATTCAATGCCCCCGCCTCCAACTCAATCCAAATGAAAAAGTTTTAGAAGTTTACCAAAGGGCTCACCAATGAAAAGAGGTTGCAAAGTTGTTAGAGTCAGGAGTGAAACCGAAGTTGTGAGTCAACAAGTTACAACTGCATGAATGAGTGAACAACAAAACAATAAAGTTGTGAGTCAAAAAGTGCCAACTGCAGTTGTAATCAAGAGAGTAAAAGTAGAGAGGGGGAACAAATTAGAAGGTCAGAAAGGAGTAAGCTTGCAATATGGAAAAAGAAGAGCAAGGAGTTAAATGGAATCACAATAGAGATTGATTAGACATGTTGCTTAGCTAGTAATGTCTAGTTTTTTGCTACTTGACAATGATGGGAATTAACATAGGGGGTTAGTTTTGATACATTTGTGCAGTTTTTGCTTATGAAATGGTGTATGATGGCATGTAAAACAAGGGGTTAGTTTTGGTACATTTGTCTAGTTTTTGCTAATGGTTGGTGTGCATGTAAAACATGGGGGTTTTTTGGGTACATTTCTGAAGTTAATTGGCCTGTAAAACAAGTTGAAGTTTTTGGTATATGATGGCATGTAAAACATTGAAGTAAATTTAACATGTTTGACAAATTTATTGGTAGACTGTCACTTTATTTATTGGTGTATGATGGCATGAAGTTTTTGGTGTATGATGGCATGTAATGTCACTTTATTTATTGGTAGATTGTGTAATCATGTTTGACATTTTTATACACTAAGAGCCAACTAAGAATGACAACAAATAGACAACTCATAGCATTGTCCCAACATACACTACCACATCAAATAGACAAATAAAGCCAAGTATTGTCATTTGCTTTTTCAGTGAAAACACTAGAAATGTAATTAACCTTACATAACTTCCATTAACACAATTATTGATACTACATACCAAGAAGTAAAACATTATCCCAACATACACTATCACATAACCAATAGATTATGGAATTTAGCCTAAGGCAACATCAATTGGGGAGTCATTTTAACATTTTTATACACTAAGATCCCACTGATAATTACAACAAATAGACATATCATCTTCTCCTTCCAACTATTGGCAACCAACTTTGACTTGAAGATAGCATTCTCTTCCTTCAATCTCCAAACATCTTCTTTTAAATTTGAAATTGTCTTTTTTTTCCTTGCAAGCTTGCTTGACATTGTCTTCATCTCAGCCTCTTTGTTCTTAAATTCATTGAGCAGCTCTCTTGCTCTTTGAGTCATTGGAGGGTCATACCATGCAAAAAAATTACATTTTCTATCATCATCCTGTTAAGAACCAAACAATAAACCAAACACTTAAGAAACAGAGTATATAAACAAAGAAATTACACTTTTTTTTTCCATAGGAACCAAACAAAGTGATAATTGAATCCTATATGCTATACTCAATCTTTACTCTCTTATTGCCAATTCTCTCAGATATATATGTCCAGAAAATCCATAAACTGATTTGAGGAAGGCATTCCTCACAAAGATCCGTACAAGAGTCGGAAGAAAGCTGGCGTCATGGGCACAATCAAATTAGTAACCCCATGGTATTGCCACCATAGTTAGACTGGGAATATCCTTGAAAGCTTCGTATCACCATGAAATTTCTACTTAGGTTGGATCACTGTTTGAAGTGGGTTTTTTTTTTTTTGGCACTTGGAGCTCTAAGGGGACTCAATCACAAGAGGGATATGGCACCTAAGAAGCAGCTAATGACACACAATCTAAATAAGAGGAGGACCCTAGTCTCACGTCTACATTGCTTTACATGTACATATACGCATAAGCCTACAATTTAACATCAAGAAAACGTTTTTCGAAGATTCAACTCATCCCTATGATTCATCAAGACGTTATTCATACAAGTTGGGACCTCTATGGGAAGTGTATTTGATTTTCATCATTTTTCAATTGATATCCATAAAATCTGGGTAAAATAAAATTATTCTGGATCCGCGATTGACACAGTTCAATTTCCTGATTAGGTTCTTGATGACATGCAAACTTTTTATATGGTCGTATATTAGTGACCCTGAATTGTTGTGATGAATTGCTCATGGTTTGTACAAGCTGGAGTATCTGAAATATGAGTGCTTTTTACTTGGCCTTAACTTGTGCAAACTGAAGTGAGCCTTAGTCTTTCTTTTGTCTACTTAATATTTATTGTTCTGGCTCAGTTTCTCTAATGGTTTAAAATGTGTTTGGAGAATTATTTCATATGTTTTTACTAATGGATGGAATTATTGCACTGGCAAAAAATGACTTTTGCCACTTCAACATACTACCAAAGCACATGGCATTACTAGCTACGAAACAGAGTCATTAAAATAAGATTGATTGAATTTCAACTAAAACCCCCATTGCACTATAACTGAAATTAACCAATTAATCAATTAATCATACCAATTTCCTATTTTTTTAACCAAATCAAAACAGACATTCATATAAGCAAATCACGTACCTTCCAGTTTGGGCATCCAAAAAACCTCATACCAGGATGTTCTTCGGTCCATGATGTCCACATACGAGCCCTATTACCGCAATCACAATACCTTTCTTGAATCAAATCATTTGAACATACTTGAACTGGAAATCGAGCTCCTTTACCTTTACTTGAACTTGAATTCGAGCTCCCTTGCCTCATGGCTCTGTCGCTTTGCTGGAGAGATGAACAAATTAGGACAGGAACTCGAAGGTGAGAATGTATGGAGTTGCTTCGATCTCCCCTACCCTATTACCTTACTTCTCTTCGATCGGCCATGTTCTTATCTTCGATCTCCAATGGAGTTATGCGTGAGTGAGTGAAGGCCGAGGTAAGTAAAGGTAAGGTGAACCGAGACACGTGAGTAACACGTGATGTACTTAAAGGGTATTTTCGGGTTAATGTAAAATTTTAAAGCTTTCCATCCAATTTTTTGGATGGAGTGATTAACGTGTATTACTTGGTCTAGTACAATGATGAAATAGAAAAAAAAATTGTAGAGTTATCATAATGCAAAAAGCTGGAAAGTAGGGTGACCAATTTGTGATTTAAGCCTTTACATTTCATAAATAGGATTTAGTTTTAGGGTTAGCATTTATATATAGGGGTGGCAATTCATGTTATCGTGTCGTGTTTGTGCATTATCTATCTTATTTGATCACAAATATAACAATAAATATTAATTTGAATATATTAACAATTTCGTGCCTTTCGTGTCATGTTTCGTGTTGTATCGTGTCGTGTTGGGCTTATCGTGCCATTTGTCTCTATAATCGTGTCGTGCTGGTTCGTACTATCGTGTCGTGCCAGTCATTGCCACCCATATATATATATATATATATATATATATATATAATATACTATATATTATACTATATTATATATAATAAATAATAATAAATACACATTGGTCTGGTTCTACGGTTTTGGTTTCTGAAACCGAGGACTGACTCAATTGTCCGGTTCTGTAAAAATTTAGATTCAGGATCAATCTAAAGTATTGGTCCAGTCCATTTTTGATTGGTTCGGTCCGATTCCGAAAAATTTCTGCACACCCCTATAATAAATATTCTTTTATGGCCTTTGATCCATACAATAAATATTCTTTTATGGCCTTTGACTAGTAAAAAACAAAATAAATGGAACAAACAAATATATCCTTCGGATTTTAAGGTCGATTAACTCGACCGTTGATTGACTTAATGGTCGAGTTGATCAACCCAAAGGTCGAATTGATCGACCTTAAGCACACTATATTAGTTTTGAAAGTCAAAAAGGTATTATGGATAATTCATCACAAAAATGTCTATGAAAGAATATTTTTTGAGAGTTAGGTTAGTTTTGAGTTTGGTAGATTTGAAAAGGCTATTAATGAATGATGTTGAACAATTCCTGTATTGGTCCTCCGTCCTTGTCTCCTTGATCACAGTATTAGTCCCTAGTATGGCTTAGAATTAGTTTTAGGAGCATATATATTTACATGAATATTTTCACCGTACACAACGTAATATTGAAAGGTTTATTTTTTTTGGGCGATGTGATATTTAACTGAGGGGAATTAGGTAAAAATAATATATATATATATATATATATATATATATATATATATATATATATACATACAATAGAGCTCAGTGGGATAAAGAACGGCTGAGATTGATTATTTTTACTTATATCAAACGGCTGTAATTTATTCCCCGCACAACCCTTACCCCTTTGCGTCCCCCTCTCCCTCTACGATTCCAACTCCCCTACGGTTTCTCCAAAATCCCCATAAATCAGGGAATCAATTATCTGGCTGGTGAAATCTCATTCATCTCTCTCTCACGTTACATCACTATCCATTTGTAAGTGAACTTGAGCACCCTCTTTCAATCCCTTCACCCACATCAAGATTCTAACAAAAAGCGGTAACATCCAAATTTGTAAATATAATACATTAAGTTAATCTCCCTTAATGTCATATACTAGAAACTTGGCTAACTGCCTAAATGCTAACACACACATGACCACCAATCTATAATACAATAGAGATATAATCCAATTGTAATTATAACTGTAATATAAATTGTATTATAACTGTAAAGGCTTATTTTGTGGGGCCAAATTGATTTTTTTATTTTTTTTAATTGTTATCGTAATTAACTTAATCAATTTAATTTTTTTTCGACCCGCAATTTAGTATAAAAATAATTTTTTTAAAAAATTCGTAAGTTTTCTAATTTGAAATATTTGTTTTTTTACTTTTTAACTGTTATCGTAATTAAATTAATCAATTTATTTTTTTAAACTGGATCTCAATTTAATTTATGTCTAAGTTTTAAATATTTATATTTTAATTTCTTTTCTTTTTAATTTTTATCGTAATTAACTTAATCAATTTAATTTTTTTCCGGCCCGTAATTTCGTATACAAATATTTTTTTTAAAAAAATTCGTAAGTTTTGTAATTTGAAATATTTGTTTTATTCTTTTTAACTGTTATCATAATTAACTTAGACATCTGCTATACAATAGAGCTCAGTGGGATAAAGAGCGGCTGGGATTGATTATTTTTACTTATATCAAACGACTGTAATTTATTTCCGCACAACCCTTATCCCTTTGCATCCCCTTCTCCCTCTACGATTCCAACTCTCCCACGGTTTCTCCAAAATCCCCATAAATCAGAGAATCAATTATCTAGCAGGTGAAATCTCCTTCGTCTCTCTCTCAGGTTACATCACTATCCATATGTAAGTGAACTTGAGCACCCTCTTTCAATCCCTTCACCCTCATCAAGATTCTAACAAAAAGCGGTAACATCCAAATTTGTAAATATAATACATTAAGTTAATCTCCCTTAATTTCATATACTAGAAACATGGCTAACTGCCTAAATGCTAACACACACGACCACCAATCCCTCATATAATAGTAGAATATTTATAAAAACAGTTTATGTAAAAGAAGACTCTGTAGTCTCTTCTTGAGCTACCAATAGCATACATATGTTTAAGTCTAATTAAATGGTGTTTGTGTAGTATAAAATTCATAATTGCAGGCTTTCGGTTGAACACCTTATTGCTATTAATCACTTCACAACCAGGCTAGCAATGACAGACACATCACGATAGCACCAACCAATACAACACTGTTATAAAGATAAATGACACGATAAAACCAACACAACACCAAAAGACACAGAATTGTTAATATATTCAAAATAATATTTATTGTTATATTTATAATCAAATAAGATAGATAACATGAAAACACGATAGTAGGACACAAACACGACACGATAACACGAATTGCCAACCAATCTTCACAATCCATCAAATTATTAATTAACAACTTAAGCATTGCTTTAATTAACAACTTGTAAGTAATATAATGAATATTGGGGTAGTATTTTGAATCTACAAGGAACTTATAAAATAGATATAACGTAAGCTTATAACTAATCTTCCTCGCATGGACTGCAGATAGCCTATTAAAAATGTTTGACTCTATATTGATATAAAATCAGACTAGACCTACTCCTATAAAAGAATATGACACTCCAAATGTTTCTAAAATTGGTTTGTTCCATCTTATGTTTAATTAAAGTTAAAAAAGTAAGAAGTGACATTTATTTCATATCAAAGATAGTAAAAAGATGAATGATATCGTGTTTGAGTGTACGTGTAATTAACCGTATATTGACAAATGACAACTAACTAAATTAAAGATAAGTTTAGATTCAGGACCAATCTAAAGTATTGGTCCAGTCCATTTTTGATTGGTCCGGTCCGGTTCCATTGGTTCGGTCCGGTTCTGAAAAATTTCTGCACACCCTTATAATAAATATTCTTTTATGGCCTTTGATTCATACAATAAATATTCTTTTATGACCTTTGACCAGTAAAAAAACAAAATAAATGGAACAGACAAGTATATCCTTCGGATTTTAAGGTCGATTAACTCGACCGTTGATTGACTTAATGGTCGAGTTGATCGACCCAAAGGTCAAATTGATCGATTTTAAGCACACTATATTAGTTTTGAAAGTCAAAAAGGTATTATGGATAATTCGTCACAAAAATGTTTATGAAAGAATATTTTTTGAGAGTTAGGTTAGTTTTGAGTTTGGTAGATTTGAAAAGGCTATTAATGAATGACGTTGAACAATTCCTGTATTGGTCCTCCGTCCTTGTCTCCTTGATCACAGTATTAGTCCCTAGTATGGCTTAGAATTAGTTTTAGGAGCATATATATTTACATGAATATTTTCACCGTACACAACGTAATATTGAAAGGTTTATTTTTTTTGGGCGATGTGATATTTAACCGAGGGGAATTAGGTAAAAATATATATATATATATATATATATATATATATATATATATATATATATATATATATATATATATATATATATATATATATATATATATACTATACAATAGAGCTCAGTGGGATAAAGAACGGCTGAGATTGATTATTTTTACTTATATCAAACGGCTGTAATTTATTCCTCGCACAACCCTTATCCCTCTGCGTCCCCCTCTCCCTCTACGATTCTAACTCCCCTACGATTTCTCCAAAATCCCCCTGAATCAGGGAATCAATTATCTAGCCCATCCACCAAAATTTTTTAAAATAATTTTTGACAAGCCCAATTTGAACGAGGTAGATACAGATGGAATCCAAATCTCATATTGATTATTTTTACCTAATTCCCCTCGGTTAAATATCACATCGCCCAAAAAAATAATTTTTTTATATGATCATTTGTGCAAAAACGATTATACACCACCGATGGATAAAAAAATTATTATTTATATGATTCTTTAATTATCATAAGTTTTGTATCTAAAAAAAATGAATGTTTAGTATAATATAGATTAATATAGATTCCAAATTCATATTACTTCTTCTTTTCTTGTGTAACAATTATTTCAGTATATTAATTTATTTAATTCTATACATCTGAACTGACAGGCCCAATAGGCTCAAGCCTAAGTCACGTGCCTAGCACATTTCCTGCGGACACGAGCAGAGCATGGGTATTCTGAAACCCATCTACAGAGCGGGCAGCGGTCAGACGTTGCTCATCATAATGTGTTCAGAATCTAGGGGCTAGATGCTAAGGTTACAGCGAGTTGGGGGCTCACCCAGCGAGCAAGTGATCAGTGAGCTGGGAGTACCATCCAACGGGCAGATATTTATCGAGCAAGATTTACTATGCTCAGTTAAGAAAGTAACGGTCATCCCGGATGTGGGCAGTTATTCCCAAAAAACTTGCTCCCACATTCATGACCAGACCGTTGCAATGAACAAGGCAGTTAATACACCCGCCATGCACGCCACATCATTTAATGGGAAGTTATTCAGTCTCCGGCACAGGCTATAAAAACCCCTCAAAGCAAAGGAGTTTACTCAATTGTTTACTCAATTGAGTGATAACTAATTCTCACGCCGGAGTGCATTTGTAGGGTAAGCTCATGCCTAGTTCACTGTTTTTGTTTGTTTTTCAGGGTTGAGCCTTGAAGATTTTGGATAGATTGAAAGCCAGATATCCAGTTTGAGAAGCCCAGTGTGTCCTTGATAATTTTGGACGCATCAACATCAAACTAATAATATTTATAGAACGATTATTTGCTAATTTTGTTAATATTTATGTTTTTAAAGTGAATTTTATTAAATTTATTTATATATTATTATTTAAAATAATAAATATTTATTCAAGTATTAATGTACTATAAAGATAAATTTCTATTGGTTTCCATGTTCTCACATGCTCAAGTAACTTGTCAATTGTTGATTGATCCTTAATTTATTATTTTTATTTTATTTTATGTTTCCATTTTGTATATTACCATTTATCGTTTAATTGAAAAAAATATGTACGTGCGTTTAACGCACGAGTATAAAACTAGTATATTCTTAAAAAAGGAATAATATGTTTTGAAGTTACGAAATGTGACGAAACTAACGGAGGATAACGTCATGGATGACGTCATCCACGTCTGAGGTCACAGACGTTGCAGGCGTGTTTGCAGGACGTTCCACTCGTATCAGATCTACCTCCTTGGTGCGTATCCGGTGCATGGAGAGGCGTAGAAGGGACCAGTCGCTTTTTGTTGTGGGTGGTGGCACGTCCAGCCTTGGATGGAGGTGATTTCGGTGGTGTTGGACTCGTCTCCTCGAGACGCAGCTGCCTGAGGTGTTTATTTTATGTTTTTGATGCCGGAAAGTCACCAGATCTGGTCGCCGGAGAGCTGCCGGTTTGTGACAAGGGTGGGACGCCTCTAGTAGATCGTTGTGGCACGTGGGGGAGCATGGGTGATCGGATGAAGGCGATTTTGGTGTCGTCTTTCTCGTCCATTCAAGGCGTATCCAATGGTCATGTTGTTTGGTTTGTTTTGGGCTTTCCTTCTCCACCCAGTCCGCACCAAAATGAAGACACGACATGAATCTTTGATGGCTTCCATGGCAGAATCTGAAATTCACCTACTTCTTGCTCATAGAGATGGTAATGTATGAGAATTGAAAAGAAAATTTGATTCCTGGCAACGGAACCACTTGATCATGCCACGAGAGGGGGTGCTGAAAATCTCGTCGTCCGTGACTGGTCCGTGATGTTGTCAGATGGATATCTGGCTGTTTAGTCTGCAAAAATAGAGTACCGTGAGTGGGTGGGGGTGTCCCTCCAAAACCCTCCAGTGTGATAATCAGTATAATATATAAGAGAGTGATATATCAAATGAAAGCGTTGTTTATGTTTGTGTTTGAACTGTGAGGGAGAAAGAGAGATTGAGAGAGCCCCTTGCTGCTTTGTCAGTTTTGAGAGAAAAAGAGGCTGGTCCCCTTTCAGGAGGAAGTTTTCTCCTTTATATATGGTGTACATTTGGTATGTTATTGGGCTTGGGCCCTCATTTGGATATGGGCTCAGACTTTCTTCTGGGTACGGGCTTGGCCCAATCTTTAAAGTATAATTTTGGAATACTCTGTTGGGCTATATTTTCGGGCTCATTATTTTGGTGCATATCAATCTCAGTATAAAAATAAATTCATTTATTATTCAGATGATACCAATTGTAAACCAACCAACCCAACTGCGAAAGTAACAAGGACTTAGTAAATTGATAGTTCTTGCTCTTGTAATGGTGAAATCAATTTTTCACTTTGTCAATGAATAATTGGGTGGGGGTTTGAAATGTACAATAGAAATAGAAATAAGGTATTAGGACCAACCAGAAGAGTGAGGAAGTTCAACTACACATTTAACCACCAATTATAAACCAAACATTTGAAAATTAAACGAATTAGACCAATGATGCATCTATATA
Source organism: Codonopsis lanceolata (assembly GCA_013146195.2). Classification (NCBI taxonomy): domain Eukaryota; kingdom Viridiplantae; phylum Streptophyta; class Magnoliopsida; order Asterales; family Campanulaceae; genus Codonopsis; species Codonopsis lanceolata. Next base: position 10,897 of record JABEVN020001595.1, read on the forward strand.
TGGAAAATTATGACATAAAAATAATAACAGACTCAAAAACCCATACAAAACTCAAATTATATTCAATAAATAAATATCATCGAGGGGCCGATTTCAAACCCTTGACCTTGGATTTGTTCAGATTTGTGCTCGTGCTAGAGAGTTTCGACACTACTAGGAAAATGACCTTTAGTGACGGAATTTTCCGTCGCTAAAGGCAGAATTCCGTCGTTAATGGCTCCTCAGCGACAGAATTTTTCCGTCGCTGGCCCATTGGTGATCACACGTCGCAGATATCCGATGAACCAATTTCCGTCGCTAAAGGTTAATATTAGTGACAGAAATTTTCGTCGCTAAAGGCTTTTAAACAATAATTAAATTTTAATTTCAGCGACGAAAATTTTTGTTGCTAAAGGCTTTTAAATAATAATTAAATTTAAATTTCAGCGACGGAAATTTTCGTCGCTAAAGGCTTTTAAAAAAATTAAATTTTAATTTCAGCGATGGAAAATTCCATCGCTAATAATGGAAAAAAATTTAAAAAAATACACAAAAATACTATCATTATAAATTTTTGTACATGATAATATAACAATTAATACAAAACTGAAGATACAAAATAAACAATAAGATGACACATTGGAAACCACATCATTTGGTACCCAAAATTGAGTGCTATTAGAGTGGCCCTAGCATTACTCTAGAAAAAAAGCTTTGTCTTGAATTTGCTCGTCATATTATCTAGCATTTAGAGTTTGATGTTTGGTACTTCGATGTAATAACATTTAGAGTTTGATGTTTTTAAATTGCTTTTATATTATTGTTTATTGTTTGAGTAATGCTAGGGCCACTCTAATAGCACTCAATTTTGGGTACCAAATGATGTGGTTTCCAATGTGTCATCTTATTTGGCATTTTATGGGCTCCACTATAAATTAAAAAGTTATGTTAATAATATGACACATAAGATGCCACATCATTTGGTACCCAAAATTGAGTGTTATTAGAGTGGCCCTAGCATTACCCTTTTTTCTATAGGTTTACTTCTAATGTGAAACTTTGGATGCTGTATCAGGATCAGGATCTAAGACTACGCCCTCAACAAATGGCTCCTCATTCGATGGAAGCAACATAAAAGTGCCCCTTCATATTGTAGTTTCTATCCTCTTTGTTCTGTCTTGTGCTTCGGCTGTCACCAGTTTCTGAGCTTTCTATCACCATGGGTTCGCTCATGATTAAGGTTAAGGCTCCATCATTCCAAAAGAGAGAGATTTGGCATATCCGCTAGGTTAAAGTTGACGGTGCCAATAAACTTTCTGACATTTCATGAAAACAACCACACGAGAAAGGTTAAAAAAATTACTTTATGAGGATGTGTGCCAATAAACTTTCTTAAACTAGTTGTATGCATGTGTGCCTGTTGCCAACAGTAAACAAAAACAAGTCATCTCACAACCATATACAAAAAAAAAAAAAAAATGAAAATCCAAAATAATTTTTGAAGTGTCACCAAGAAAAATCAAAAGACCAAATGCATGCAATCCCAAACACCAGCAACCACTGAACCAAGCTAGCATGACTATGAAATTAAAAACCTTGCAACAACTTCTTTCTGGCATACAAGTAAAGATATTGGAAGTTAGGATACTAATTTTGATCACAATTCACATAAAGTCCAGCAGATGATAATTTTTCTATGAGCACAAGGAAATTACAGAAGCCATTTAAACAACATAGCAGACAAAAATACATGACGATTGACAACTGAATTGAATTAATTGAAAATAAACCAGAAATCATATTTGCATGTTATAAGATAAAATTAAAATAAATTACAAGCAGATTAACATAGATAACATCAAATATAACACTTAGTAAGAAAATCCATGTATGAACAAACCTTGTTGGAGACATGGGCTTTATTCTCTTTCCTTTCACTTATTTGAGATGGGTATCCCTATAAATTATCAAAATTACCGAATATAGAACGAAAATGACATTGTTAATCTATTGTTAAAAAAAATAACCTGCACTTTCTACATAAAAATGTGTGTTAAAGTCCAATATTACAAGTCTTCTCCATTATACAAAACACACACACACACTTGGACATATTAGTGAAACATGAGCATGCCAAAACAGACATGCAACACTAGCAAAAATCATTGTCCAGCAAAACACACCACACACATACACACTTCATACATCTGATGTAGTTACAAGTCACACTACTTGCAGCAACATAACAGGCAGTCTGGCACAGTCACAGTTGCTAACACATCAAACAATTTGCAAACATAAACAAGTAAATAGTTGGGACAGTGGTAAGAAAATGACCATGTAACATCATTTATCTTCGCAGTTATCATAAATTCATAACCTATACTTGCTCTTCCACGACCAGTGAACCCCCTTGTAATGTTACATTATCTCAAAAACTAGCATATATAAGACATTACACAAGGATAGAGCAAGGAGATTCTTAGATCATGAAATGCCACAGAAGAACCCAGGAAGCATAAGTATTCAATCTTAGAGTTGTTTAATAACATCCTAAACATGCATGGAAAGGTTCCACCTATTCCAAAACCATAATATCATTACTAGTATAAACCACTCAAGACTCACTCTCACTAAATTCCAGATTGTACCAAATTACGAAGAATTAGACTAAGCACTAAAAGACACGGAAAAGAAAAATGTTAGGAAACAATTAAGGGCTAAAAGTCTGAAATGAAAGCTAGCATAGGTTACTAACACTTGTAACCATACCATCCATTAATTTGGTCGAATCATGTTCCATGATAGACCACACTTTCTATAATTGTGCAGTAGAAACAGGTATCAATGAAAATGTTATCCTCTTGTCACAACAACCCTGATTATTTATAACAAACTAGAAAATGATCATTGTTTTAATTTTTAAGCAGATCAAACTCAGTACAAAATTTATATATTCCAAAATTTATAAATTTAACTCCTACAAGTGGATCAACCAAGACAGAGAAAGTAGCACTATACTCTTTTTTTTTTTCTGTGAAAGTAGATAGCTTAATATGTCGAAACAAGATTAGAATCAACATAGCCATTCCCACATAAACAATTTGAATACATTTCAACATCCAACAAAAACATTATCGCCCAAAGGCCCAGACAGATTGTTCACCTATGACAGTGACTATTTGTCTAATTACTAGATCACATTGCTTATCAAGAAGGTTCATATTTCTAAATTTCAATAGACAACATATACCAGTATCACCACCAGACAGAGAAACCATCACTAACATCCATTTGTACCTTCACCACATCAACTGTCATGCCCACTTAAAAACCAATGTACCACACTATAATTTAAACTACAGCCACAACAACCATCTACCCCCCCCCCCAATGTCCCTTCTCTGCAAGGCCAGTTCACAACCCTTGAATCACTTGTGAACACACTAGTAGACAAAAGTTCACAACCCTTATTATATCATATCAATACTCAAATTAAAAATAAAAACTGAAAAAAAAGTTTAAATTGGAGAAGAACGCACCTGTTTGGCCGGAGTGAGAGACCCGAAGTGAGAGAGGGGGAGAGAGTGAGAGAGAGCGCCGTTTACAGAGTTCACGATGGCAAGAAGAGGAGCTGGAATGCATACGGGATAGCTGCTGACATGTACGACGACGGTGGATCTGAGAGGGGGCTTGAGAATTGTCTGGTCGGAGATGGCAGATGGAGGAGAGCGAAGGGGGCACCATTTGGAGAGAGGGATTGTTTGAGATTAGAGGGAGGGAGTGTTTGAGATTAGGGTAATCACAGGTCTGTATGAACAGGGGAGAGATGAGAGGTGGACGCCGGATGGAAGAAGATGAAGGGATTCGTTGATTGTGGGTGATGCTGATGCGGCGGCTTGAGAGAGGTCGTGCGATGAGAGAGGACAGGGAGTGAGTGCCGTGAGTTTGGAAAAAAGAGTTTGAAAATTTGGGAAAACCTCTATAGAGGGAATTTGGGGAAAACCTGTGAGGGTGGGAGAGGAGAGCGGGAGAGTGAAATAACATGTTTCCAAAAAAAGTGTATTTGAATATATTTGTTTTACTTGAATTTATTTTATTAAATAGACAAAAGAATTTTATTTGAATATTTTCTAAATTTATATTTTCAATTTAAAGTTTTTATTTTTCTTGAATTTAATTTAATAAAAACAAAGTGTGAGCGCGTTCTACGCACGGGTGTAAAACTAGTTAAATATTATTATATTTTATAATATAATATTATTAAATTACCAAATCCAATTTATTTTAAAAATCAAAAGATTAACTACCACAATTATTTTTAAGTAAAAAATTAAAAAAATATTCAAAATTATTTTTAAGTGAATATTTTATATAACTTCCACAATATTTTAAAGTTACGTTACGTTACATTATGTTAAGTTATGTTACGTTACATTACGTTAAGTTAAGTTAAGTTACAGACCATTACGTTACATTAAGTTAAGTTAAGTTACGTTACGTTAAATTAACTTACGTTACGTTAAGTTACGTTAAGTTAAGTTAAGTTAAGTTAAGTTAAGTTAAGTTAAGTTAAATTAAATTAAACTAAGTTAAGTTAAGTTATATTATGTTACGTTAAGTTAAGTTACGTTAAGTTAAGTTAAGTTAAGTTAAGTTAAGTTAAGTTAAGTTAAGTTAAGTTAAGTTAAGTTAAGTTAAGTTAAACTAAGTTAAGTTAAGTTACATTAAGTTAAGTTACATTAAGTTACGTTACATTATGTTACGTTACGTTACATAACGTTACGTTAAGTTGAGTAAACTTACGTTACGTTAAGTTACGTAAGTTAAGCTACGTTACGTTAAGTTACGTTACATTACGTTAAGATATAACATTTTGCCAATAGGCATAGCGTGTTTTCATGTTATAATGGTCCATTGTAGTCCATTATAAGATTTCGCCAATAGGCGTAGCGTGTTTTCATGTTATAATGGTTCATCGTACTCCATTATACCATTTCGTCAATAGGCGTAGCGTGTTTTCATGTTATAATGGTCCATCTGTTGTACTCCATTATACCATTTCGTCAATAGGCGTAGCGTGTTTTCATGTTATAATGGTCCATCGTACTCTTTTATACCATTTCGCCAATAGGCGTATCGTGTTTCATGTTATAATGGTCTATCGTACTCCATTATACCATTTCGTCAATAGGTGTAGCGTGTTTTCATGTTATAATGGTCCATCGTAGTCCATTATAACATTTCGCCAATAGGCGTAACGTGTTTTTATGTTATAATGGTCCATCGTACTCCATTATACCATTTCGGTAATAGGCGGAGCGTGTTTTCATGTTATAATGGTCCATCGTACTCCATTATACCATTTCTCCAATAGGCGTAGCGTGTTTTCATGTTAAGTTATGTTAAGTTAAGTTAAGTTAAGTTAAGTTAAGTTACATTACGTTACATTAAGTTACGTTACGTTAAGTTACGTTACGTTACATTACGTTACATTACGTTATGTTAAGTTAAGTTAAGTTATGTTACGTTACGTTACGTTAAGTTAAGTTAAGTTAATTTACGTTAAATTAAATTAAGTTAAGTTGTAATGTGAACGTTTTAATTTTTGTAATTATATTGATGCTAATCATTTTAATTATTGATATTATATTATTAAATTAACATTTCAAATATTAATTTAATTTAATTTCAATTTAATTTCAAATATTATTGATATTTTATCATTCATTAGAATTTAATTTCAGTGACGAAAAATTCCGTCGCTGAAAATAAACTGAAATTAAATTCTGAAATATTCAGCGACGGAATTTTTCGTCGCTAAAGGTGACCTTTAGCGACAGAATTTTCCGTCACTGAAAATAAACTGAAATTAAATTCTGAAATATTCAGCAACGGAATTTTCCGTTGCTAAAAGGTGACCTTTAGCGATGGAAATTTTCGTCACTAAAAAATTCCGTTGATGATGCTGAATTCTGTCGCTGATGCTCAATTTCCGTCACTAATCAACGACGGAAAATTTCCGTCGCTGAAAATTCCGTACGTCTGGGAGTGCAATTATCATAGTGGAGAGTGGCCGGAAATGAGAGCTTGCTCGTTGGGGATGGGGATGACAATGGTTGCACTGGAAGCTAAAACTTGGAGTGGGGGAGGGGTGCTGATGGAGATTGGAGAGAGCGAGATTGAGTGAAAGAGTGACGTGTTTGAGTTGGCGCTAGGGTTCACAGTTAGCTTTAATTTAGTCGGTGGGTTAAACTCAACTTAACCCGTGAAATTTACTGGGTTGAGATGGGTAACCCATTATAACTCATTTTAGCACGCCAACGATTCATTAAGGGTATTGTAGTCATTTTATTTCTAAAAGTGATTTTTTACGATTGAAAAAACAGAGTATTGAGTAGATAGGAGCTAAAGTATCTCCAATGCTAATGTGAATGTGAAAGAAATTTGATGCCACCTAGGATTTAAGTTTTCACATTATACTTGAGGGTGTGAATACATCTTAGTCATCATATTTCTATTGATTGTTTTATTTTATTTTAGTTTTTATTTTTTTTGTCAAATATTATTTTAGTGATGAGATGCATGTTACATACGATTACATTCATATTAGCATTGGCGAGATCCGGTTTGATTGAATGTAAATAAAGCGAAAAAGAAAAAGAAAAAGAAAAAAATACATATAAGATTGAATGTGTGAATTACTCACAGCCCTTACAGGCTTGACTCAGTTAGTTAAGAGCTAATATATTTGAATACACAGATCAAATTCAGTGTTGCATTGAATATGTTGGTAGCAGTAACACGCATACTCGACCAGTTGCCATTCTTATATATACCCAATAATCCCTAAAATCAAGATTCAATAATCCCTAAAAAAGAAAAAGAATGAGCGACGCCATTGATAGAGTTTCGGCGCTGCCGGAAACCATACTTGAACTCATCCTCTCGTTCTTAAATCAAGTCGACCAAATTCGTGTCGGTTCTTTATCCAAGACATGGCAACTTGAAAAGGAATCGTTACCCGTTTTAGAATTCCACCACCAGCACCACCACCGCCACAGAATAGAATCCAAAACAAAACAATGGCTTATCGATGGGGCTCATCTATCTTTCAAATTCGTTAAATCAGTCGATCGCTCCCTCCGCTGTTTGGTAAACAGCAATCTTTCCTTACAGAGATTTTCGTTATCAATTTGTCCATATTGTTATAGCTCTAGTATTGACCGCTGGATTGAATTGGTTGCTCAAATCAATGTCAGAGAGCTCTTTCTAGATTATATCTCCTGCCAGAAATATCATTTTTGGAATTATGATGGTTTTCCAAAAACAGTTTCTTTTGCAGCCAATTTGTTGACCAGTCTTAAGTTATGTGGTCTTATATTAAGTGACCCTTCTTTTTTTCACGAGGGAAAACTCTTGTTTTTGCAACGATTGGAGATGAAAAATGGAATTATTGACAATTGTCCCGGGATCGCTAACCTCCGAATATCCGGCTTTATGAAACTCCATACGATTCGAATTTTGAAAAGTTACTATACTCTTTTGGATAGAGATATAATTTATAACAAAGTCATGGTTGATGAAGCTCCAAATCTACACACTTTTGATTATCGTGGCTTTAGAGGTTGCTCAATTGAATTAGGTAGTTGTAATTTTTTTTTAAAGGTGTTAAAAGTATATTTTGCCAGTATTGGGAGCACAATTTCTGTTGGTCTGGGTTCTGAATTTCCACTCCTTAAAACTTTGCTCCTATTTGATTGCCTTGGGTTGAAGAAGGTCCAGGTGTTTTGGTCATTGTATTAGGAAATTAAGTCTTTTTCGCTTGGAGGATCATGTTGATGTCACAATTGATGCTACGAATCTGCGGTCTTTCAGATATGGGAGCTACACATCTTTAACAAAGTTACTTCCAATGAATATTACCTCACGGCTGATGAAAACAACTATGAAAATGGCTACAGGGGACTTCTTACATGTAACCAATTTTGTATTGGGATTGAGAGCTTATATCGAAAACTTCTTCCAGAACAAAGCGATATCCCTTTTTATTTCCAACCGTAGTAGTTCCTCCTCGAAAAAGAGTTACCTCTACAAGGTATGTTGATTATTTACACTGAACCCATATACATACTGAAAGGGCTCAATAATCCGCTTCCTACGTGGCAAACACGTGTCAGCCAGAGCGACCTAGTCAAGCCGAGGATCATCCCTGATCCGAGCATTCCGAGCACGATCAAGCCGACCGAGGCCATTCCGAGTAAGATCATTCCGATCAAGCCGAGCATCGCAAGGTCGACCTAGAATGATCCAGCCACAGTTATGACCGAACACCATAATAAACGAAAACACGAACTCGACCGACCAAGCGACCATGGGATCTCATGGTCGGCTCGGAGACTAGACCGACCTGAACGAAGAAACGTCATCATAGTACAAAATACGCCAAGTGGTCCGGTTTCATTGGAGAGACACCAACGTGCTCTGCACCCGCCGCACCACTCACAGTTGACTTTCTCCTGATACTCTGACATACCTGACAAAAGTGGGAACCAATGAAGCCCAGCCAACTCGGCTGACCAACAGATTTGGTCTCCAACGTATTGTCCTTCCCTGTCTTGCATGCCAAGCCTGGAGAGGAGTATAAAAGGGGAATGCAGCCAACTTCATGAGGTATGACACTATTCACTCTTAGCAATCTTCCTGCACAAAGCATAGAAACTATTTGCAGTGATCTTAGGGAACGCCTGTGCTCACCTACGTTATCCCTTCACTGACTCTCACACCGGAGGGCTTTAGCTGGGATAACCTCCTAGCTTCCTAACCGGTTCTTTCTCTTGTTTCTCAGGTCACGGACACAGGGCTCAAGAAGAATCGGGGAAACCAGTAAGAAAACCAGCCAGATATCCACTTTACAACACTCACAGTGACACCTCACCATCCTAACCAGCTCCACGTACGTACCAAGTGTAGTCACCCTTTATTTGGCGTGATTAAGTGGTTCCGTTGCCGGGAACAAAAAATTTTCCTTGCCTCCTGTTTCTCAGCCTTGACCATAAGACCATGGAGAAGAAGACTCCTACGAAACAGAGCCAACCAGGAGCAAACGAGGCCATCCCTTTAGCCATGCAACCTCCCCTAACGACTAATAGGCCCACAGAAATAGACTTGACCACCCCCAGTTCAAAAACCCTCAAGGGGAGAGGGGTCACTGATGTAGCCCGTAACCTGGGGGCTGACTTTAACCGAGCTGATACCTCCTTCGCTGGGGGAGAGGAGGAGGAAGACGAGGTACACCTCGTAGGTTCTAAGGCTCATGTGCAGGAACCAACGAACGAACATGAAAAATACCTGGAGGAACTAAAGTATTGGGAACGCCAAAAACTTTACCTCCAGGGAATCCAAGAGGCAGAGCAAAAGGTGTACGAGCTAAGTAAAAAGGTGGGGGCCACATCCAATATGATAGTCACACGAGGACCAGTCCAGGCTAATAAGGAAGCCTCTCCAAGAGGCAAAGAGAAAAGAAATGCCACCCCTCGACCGAGCGTAAAGTCAAGGCTGGGAAGAAGGATGGTCGAGCACGTGCAAAAATCAAGTATTCATAGCCGGCTTACATTCCCTGACGAATCAAGATGCTCGCTTTCCCGAACAAGGGAAAAGAGCGAGGAAGGGGAATCCAGACCGAGAGTAGAGGCAATAAACAGCAGGACGTGCGAACATTGTACTCACCCTTAGCAATCTAGAATAGAGCAACGAAAAAGTGGTCAGAATGCGACCACATAAATACAAAAAGAAGCCTCTACCCCGCCTATAGAGGTCAAGCAGGAAGTAAAGTATCTTCGAGGCAGGCTGGAAGCCATTGAAAAAGGGAAGCCGATGATGCTTCCCCCATCTAAGAATGGGCCATTCAAAGAAAAAATGAGGAAAGCCCCATTGCCCGACAAGAAGTTGCCTAACTTCGATTCCTATCAAGGACTCACTAGCGCGGTCGACCACATCGCTAGTTTCGAGGTCAAAATGAACGCTATAGCCCCTGAAGACGAGGACGCTTAGGGCAAGATCTTCGCGGGCACCCTGCAGGGAAAAGCCTTGAAGTGGTACACCGGCCTACCACCAGATTCTGTGGGATCATGGGATGAGTTCAGGCAGATGTTCGTGACACAGTTTTCCTCGACAGGACAGCAGCCGAAGAAGCAGACAGATTTATGCGGCATCTAGCAACGCCACAACGAGTCGAACCAGATGTACATGGACCGGTTCATGGCCATGGTTGATCAGATACCGTATATCTCAGAAGAGTCCATAAAGATGTGCTTTATCTCCGGCCTACAGCAGGGCTTGATGAGACAGGAAATGATGCTTCGCGACCATGGGTCGGTGGGAGAGATGTACGCACACGCTCTTACAGTCATAAATGCCGAGGAAGTGAAGAAGGATAGGAAGAAGAAGGACCAAGAGGGATCCCAACGAACACAAGATAACTGGAGGAAGGATAGCCGAGGAGATACCTGTAGGCGTGAAGATAATCGAGGACAGAACAAGTGGGACGACATGGACTGGACCCCTCTAAACACTAGTCGCGAGCACATTATGAACGTCCTCCTCGACCAAGACAGGATTGGGCGACCAGCCCCGCTCTAAGAGACACGGTACCCGCGAAACCCAAACAAACATTGTGCATATCATAAGGACATTGGGCACACGGCTGAAGATTGCATTAATCTGAAGCGGGCAATCCAAAGGCTAATAGATAGGGGCGAGCTCAGGAGGTTTGAGCAAAGAAACAACCGAGGGGAACGAGGAAGAGAGCAACAACGAAATCAGGACCCACAGCCAGACAACGCGAGGCCCAGAAATGTGATTGACACTATCAGAGAGGCCGCTCCGAGTGGTACCCGATTAAAAAATATGATCTACAACTTGAAGCATGTGGTGAACGCAATGCCCCGAAAGGATGAAGAGGGAGGCATTACGTTTATGCCTAGTGAACTGGCCATTAGTGAAACAGCAAGACAACAGCCGTTGACTTTGCGGGTCGGAATCCACAACAGTGATGTGAAGAGAGTCTTAATAGACACGGGGCATCAAGGGACATCTTATACTACAAGTGTTTTCTGGCCTGAGTCGGGGACGCCCACCCTCGCACTGCCTCAGGACAGCTGGAAGGGTTCACCGGCCATCAGGTCGCGGTTAAAGGGTCGATCACCCTTAAAGTTGTGTTAGGAGAAGAAAGCACAACACCTCGAACGGAGGATGTGGACTTTCTCGTGATCGACCTCCCCTCTCCATACAACGCAATTTTGGGTTCCCCGTCCCAAACAAAGTTTCAGATGGTCTCCTCGCTGGCTCACCAAAGGGTGAAGTACCCCACGAGCAATGGGACAGGGATAGTGCTCAACGACCCGCCTAGTACCCTCGAGTATATTTACAAGGAAAAGAAAAACAAAGAGAAGGTGAATACAACCCAGCCTGGGACGGAGGTAGCACAGGACATTAGGCCGGCGAAGAGGGCTAGAGAAGACGGAGGGGAAATTGTCCCCGTCGTCCACCCTGCACCAACGGAAATCCCCACAGCATAGCAATCAGCGCGAGCTGGGAACGCCAGCTCACCGCCGAGAAAAGGCACAGAGGCAACAGCACCCAACCCCCAAATGAACTCAAAGAAAGCCGCCAAAAGGATAGTGGTGGTTGAAAGCTTGGATACCAGAGACAGATTGGAGATTAAGCAGGACGATTTGAGGACTTAGGAGATAGTGATTAACCTTGACTTTCGAGCAAGGTCAAGGTCGGGAGAAATTCCGGATGAGGATGAATTATCAAACTCTAAAAGAAAGTCTCGGATGTCTTCGCTTGGAGGGTGAGGACATGGAAGAATCCCGGCAGGGGGCGTGGTGTACAAACTTACATTGATCCCGACGCCATCCCAATCCAACAAAAAGGCAAAAGAATTTTCTCCCGAGCGGGAGGCAATTAAGGAAGATGTATCCAAATTGCTCAAGGCGAAGATAATTAAAGAGGTTACGTATGCGGCGTGGATATCCAACGTAGTCATGGTGAAAAATCGAGTGGAAAATGGCGAAGATGTGCGTAGACTTCACCGACTTGAACAAGGCTGTCCCAAGGATTGGTATCCCTGAAGGATCGACCCGGCTCGTAGACTCTATAGCGGGCACAAGATTTTGAGCCGTTGGCGCCTACTCAGGATATCACCAAATAAGGATGTGGTGGCCGACCAGATACACAGCGTTCGAGGGCCTTGGAGGTTTGTATTGCTATACCATGATGCCTTTGGGTGAGAGAACAAGGGAGCCACGTATCAAAGAATGGTGAATAAGGTTTTTGGAGATCAATTGGGAAGAAAACGTGGGCGTACATTGATGACATAATCAAGACAAGCAGGCTAACCACGTCGAGGACCTAAGAGAAACTTTGCGAACTTGAGGAAACATAAGATGAAGTTAAACACTGGTGTGCCTTTGGTGTAGTCATTTGGGAAATTCCTCGGTGCATGGTTAAGGAGAGGATCGAGGCCAGCAGGAAGATAAAGGCCAGCGACCATGGATCCAAGTGTGTCAAACGTCCAACGGCGAATTACGAGCCTTTAGCCGCTTCATAGCTAAGTCGGCGGAGAGGAGCCTACCATTTTTCAAAACGTTGAAAGGAGGCAAGAAGTTTCTGTGGACGGACGACTGTGTAAAGGCCTTTAACGAGCTCAAGGAATACCTTGGTCGGCCACCGCCAAGATTCCCATCCCCGAGGAAAACTATATGTATACTTGGTCGCATCCGACTCAAGCAAAGGGCCGCAGTGTTGATCGTGAGGAGGATAAGTTGCAAAGATCGGTCTACTATGTGTCCTATGCCTTGACCAATGTCGAGGAGAGGTATTTGGAGGTTGATAAATTGGTGCTTGCCTTGATAATTGTTGCTCGAAAACCGAAGGCATACTTCCAAGCTCACCCGATAGTGGTTTACACTGACTTTCCCATGAGGCAGATCCTACATAAGCCAGACATGGCAGGAAGAATGCTAAAGTGGTCGGTCGAACTATCGTGGTACGGATCGAGTATGAGCCGAGGAGACCATTCGTACACAAGTTTCAAGCGACTTCATCGAAACTGCTCATGAAACGAGCAAGCGAGGACGGTCCGTAAGAAATGGGGGAAAACCCAGTGTGGCCGAGGAGAAGACTGAGGACAAGCAAACAAGGCCTGTAATTCACCCGAGCATTGACTTTATTTGCGGATGGATCCTGAACCAACAAGAGCAAGGTGAATTTCAATGATTACCTGTAAGGGGGAGAGTTAGGCTCGCCCGAGTTCTTCAAGGCTTCAAATAACCAAAGCCGAGTATGAGGCGTTGGCGCAGGAGTTGAATTAAGAAACCTAAAGCTCTGAGCC
>JABEVN020001596.1:0-24315 GCA_013146195.2 Codonopsis lanceolata
TTCGATTGCCCTGCATATGTATATATATGTAGAATTACATACTCCTACTTGATTTACCTTGGATTGTTTGTATATAATTGTAGATGTGCATATCCTTACATGATAAACTTCCATGAATGGATTGTTTGGTACATAAATGAATTTACATACCACACTTGATAATCCTATGAGGGACTTGGTATATGTATATTTATAAATATGCATACTTCTGTTTAATTATTCTATGAGAGACTTGAAATGTCCTACGAATAGATAAACATCCATAATCATGATTATTCTTGTGCCTTGCTTCCTGACTTGTTTGACTGTTTGTGAACAATGGGATTCACCCGATTCATCTCGGTGAGTATGGTAAAGGACCGGTTTTCATACAAGATAACCCGACTTACTTCGGTCTTCGTAGTAACCCGTTATCATTTTTCTCTTATAGCAATATTCATATTATGTCTTATTGTTTAGTAGTAACGCATCGGGTCATTATGACTCATCCCGCACTTTTGTTTTCTAGTTGCGTCAAGTCGCTTGAGGACGATATACGTGATCAGTGGCAGTTACAAATTGCTCGACACCAAGCTTAGTACGTGTGTTCGTGATTGTAGTAGTCGATGTTTCCGAGTAATAGCTTGTGGACTCCTATCTCTTCTAGCATCCTTGTCTTGTATATCATATTATTATATTCTTGTGAGCTCGTTGTATTGTAAGGTTATTTAGACTTTACAGTCGGGTAGAATACTTGGGTTTTGTTTTGTTTCTCCTTTGGGCCGACGTGTTGTGTCGTTGCTCATAGTCTTGGTTCTTATATTCAGTTGTATCCCAGGCTCGCAGTAGCTTTGGGCTTTTTCTCTATCCTAAGTTATTATTATTATTGTTGGTTAACCCCGGTATGCTTTAGCCGTGGGTAAGTGTTTTATCAGGTTGGTTCCTTGTCAAACGCCCCACCGAGTGCCGATGGTTTGTCCAAATACCGCAATGTTGCGGCACGCGAAGCTTTTTCTTTCCTTCTTGAGATTTATGTCTCTCTTGGTATCTTTGGCCTTGGTTTCGAGCTTCATAGCTCGGGATTTCTGTTCCATATTGTTTCCGCATACTGAATTTTGTAAACCCGTATTTTAGTACGGCTTCTTGTTCTTGTCTAGAGCTTGTTAGCTCGACTGTCCGACTCGCACTATTATTTTATAAGTGCTTGTCCTCTTCTTGCATTGTCCTTGCGACGTGACGTTGGGATTCCGTTCCGGAATCCGGGTCGGGTCGCCACAGAAATGGCTTCTAGCGAACACCAGACGGGTCCCAAAAAATGACTCCGTAGCCGTGGCTCGCGCTGCTAGGGCGTTCTTATTCCTTTTCATGGGCACGTCACTTTTTGCCAATTCTTCCACCACCCTGAGAGTTTCTGTCCTGGCATGCCTGGCAGATTTTGAACAGATTCCTGCTTATGACTAGGGGTAGGTGGGCCTGGCTGAACTTTATGCTTCCATGGATAGGGCCAGCCGCAACGACCCGTCGACTCTGAATGGGTTTGCCCCGGCATGGGAGGTATATGCCTTTTCCTGCTTTTTGCTGCTTCTCTTTTTTATTATTTTTTTTTCTTTTTGCAGCGTATATATTTTCGTTGTTGATAAAGATTCTCTTTTCTTTCTTTTTTTTTTTTTTGCAGGTATGGGCCTTCTCATTTTTCACTTCACGTCGGGTCGGTTACACATGCATGTCCACCAGCCACCCTACTTGGCTGAAATTGTCGACGAGAACAGAATTCGGCCGAACCAGGACGGCGGTCGCTCAAAGAAGGAGCGGATCGCTAGCTCTAGTGCAGGCACGGTGCATTTTCTTCCTTAGGAGGGGCTGGAGGGACAGTATGTTGTGGCTTTAGGGTTGAGCTGCTGCCGGATACTGATGGTATCCATCATGGTCGATTCTTTATATATGGGCGAACGGGTCAACCGCCAGCATTATTCAGTTTTAGTGCCTCCTAGGCCTTCTTTTTCGATGATAGAGCCGGACCACTTGCCGAACAGGTATCAGTACCTATCGAAATTTCTCATGCCTCCGACTGACTTTCCGGTCATGGCTTATGAGGAATTCTTGCGGACAATGCTTCATCCTCCCCCTCCTGCTCCTCCTGCACCCAGACGGGCTTCTGCTACTTCTGCCAGGCCAAGGCCCGCCATCCCGTCTCTCGACAAGCATCTGGAATTCACCGAGCCTGATGATGTCTTCTCTACCTTTCAGTATCATTGGGGTGGCCGGATGGTAGAGGAAATGCTTCCAGATGCCGAGATTCCTGAGGAGCACCGGGTCCCGGAGCAGGCCCGTTCGATAGACATATTTACCTTTGCATCTCTCCTTTTATCATGCAATATTCTTGTCATCATTTTTCTTTTTATGCATATCTATTTTTTGGAGACTAATATGTTTTTTTCTTTTTGCTATCTCACTTTTTTCCAGGTGAATGTGTCCACCTACAAGATGCTGTTGCGGGGCTTTTTTAGTATCAACAAGCTTTATCAAAAGCTTGTGGACGAGCTTTCCTGCAGGGGGAATGACGCGGTACTGCAAACCAGGCGTCAGGGCGATGATGATGATGATGCGGACGCCGAGTCGAGCCGCGCTCGAGGCAGAGGACGAGCATACAGAGCTGGTGGCACAGCGGGTCCTTGGGTTATGGGAGGTGGTCTTGATAGGAGCCAGTCGTCCCGTGCACATTAGTTCTTTAACACCTGCACTTATTAGCTTTCTCTTCTTTTTTTCCGTACTTCAATCTGTACAATTATTTATTATATAATGCAATAAAATTGTATATGATGCAAAATATTAAAAATGCAGACTCAAAAATCACATGCACAATATAAAGCTATACCAATATCTAGGGGTAATGGCACGCTGCATTTTAGAAACGGATTTGAAAATAATACACCTTCGGGCTCGAATGGGCTTTTTTGATGATATGAGGGGAGGAAGAGGCAGCCGCCTCCTCCTGTTCTTGGCCATATAATTGCTACGAGGCTATACTTTCTTTGCACAAGGCTATTCTCATAGCCCCTGCGTTTTTCTTCATTTTCCTTGATTAAACAGAATCAGTAGTGAGCGATCGGAGTCTAAGTCGTTCGGCTGCTCAGGACAACGGCAATGCTGATGATGAAGAGGACGAGAACATTTCTGGTGCTTCCCATGCTGATGAGTCTAGAGCCTCTCATATGCCTCGTCGAAGGAATATATGCTCCCGACTGGGCGTGTAAGACCCCGAACCTTCATGTAATTGACCTTATTGCCTTGCGTGTCGTTCAACCGTAACCTCGCTTACTCGACTTGAGGTAAGAACCTTGATTAATACAGGAAGGCTGTATAGGAGCCAATATATTAGTTCCCTATGTTCCATAGACCTTAACTAGTTAAAGTCACAAGTCGTGACTCGACGATAGTCGGAATGCACGCGATTTGGGGTTTACTTCCGTTTTGTGTTCGTGACCTCGGTTTGGGTCCTAGACCTCTTTAAGATGGTTTGTTAACATGTTTAGATGTGCTAGACTTCAAGTTGGAGGTGTTCCTTAAGTCTATCGATGATTTCGGAAGCTTTGGAGATAGCGTTAGTCTCTATCGCGTAGTTCGGGAATCGAGTCGCGTAATCGCCTCTCCTTTGGGATTCTTATTTCCCTAGTTGTTATCCAACTTCCTACAAGTATTTAAGCTTCTTCATTAGCCCTTAGACTTGCCTTAAAAGTCTCCTTTCATTGCTCGTTTGATTTCGAGTTCATTCGTCGTTCCGGTTGCACGTTGTCGCACCCCTTCCCGGTTTCGCTCCGAGTTGTTTCGGGAGTTGTTCGGGTGTGTTTTAGACTTGTTTTGAGTTGGGTTAGACCTTAGAATGGTTGCCCATAAGTTTGGGATCATTTAGATCAAGTTTTGACCAAGTTTTGGAGGTTCAGGAGCCGAGGCGCCCGCCTCGCATGGAGTGAGCGCCCGCCTCAAGTCTTGAGAGCAACCCTTGTGCAGTAGGGCTGCATGGAGGGGAGTGAGGCGCCCGCCTCACTTCCAGAATGTTGTTACGGGATTTCTTTCCCCTGTTTTGATTTTTGGTGTGAAAAACCTATACTACCCCCATTTTAAACCCTCCCCTTTGCCTTGTCCACAGCTAGGAAGGGTAGGATGGTCATCCCTCACCCTTTATAACCCAATTCCTTCCTCTTCCTCCCTCATTTTCCTTCTTCAACCGTGAGTTTTAGAGAGAGAGGGAGGAGGAGCTTCCATGGGAGAATTGACGATTCCCGGAGTTCCGGCCATTGGATTGTCGAGCCGCGACCGCCATCGCGAAGCCCTCGCCGAGTAGAGTCTTTCCCCTCGGTTTGTCTTCCACATCCTAGAAGTTTGTGGCTCGATTGAGGTACGTTGCTTAAGCCCTAGCTTCTCTCTCTACAAGCATCTTGATGATTAATTGTTAGAGACTTGTTCCTTGTGATTTATTGTTGTTATACATGTCAAAATGATATGTTTCCATGGATATCGATAGATTTTGGTTAGGGTTGAAACCGAATGGGTTTATTGTGTATATTGGAATTATTATGACTTAAGATTGATTGTTGTTGGGTTAGAAACCCGGATAAGTTGTGAATCCCGAAATTATGCCTCGAAATAGAAATTTGGAACTTTGTAGTTTGACTCAAATGAAGTCAATTAATTATAAAATTGGTTAATTGAATCTTAGGATAAATTCCTATATCTCCTTGTGTTCATTGAATCTCAGTTGCGAAATTATGAGAATTGCTCGGGTGAAACTAAATTGATAATAAGATTGATTCTTGGCTTAGGACTCTAATTGAGTCTCTTGAATGATGTTTGAGTGCGAAACTATCGCTAATCCTTGGGTGGTTTATGTGTGAGTCGAGAATGCGTAACTCGAATGACAGACCTGTTGAATGGGTTCAATTATGAATTAGAACCAATAATACTATTGGACTTTTAATGAAGTCCCAAGATTGGTAGGAATGTAATATGTGACTTTACTTGGAAACCTTGTTTTCATCCTTGGGAAAATCCGGGATTTCTTCGTGACCATTCTTCCTTAGGGAGGATATTCGAACCGTGTATGCCTTAGTAACCTCTATGATGAGCATCTTGAGTTGTCGTAAAGATGACTGAATAGTCATCTGTGTGTGGTAATGGACTTATGAAATACCATAACATGGTTAATTGATGAACCTTGAGTAGTCTTCAGTCTCCTGTTCTTCCAGAAGTGCATACTTGATCTTTAGTTCTTAAAGGGAACCTCGAGAGGATTTTATAATGTTATATATATATCTTATGATTCTATAGAACTGAGCTTGATGAGATTGGTTTGTGAATGATGCATGAACTTCTATGTCTACTTGAGATTATGATCTTTAAGCACATTGTGTGTCTTATCGTCACAATTATCTTCCTATTGAGTATCAACGTGCTGTGATTTATGATTCTAGTAACAAATGGAATTTCGAACTTGAATTTGATCTAAACTCAGTTGGACAATAATCAACTTAGGTTTCCGCCTTTTATACTTGACTTAGTAAATTTGAACTAAGGTTCCTAAATGGAACGAGAACTTAACCCTGCCGTAAACAAGAACCTAGAAAGGAGTCTTGGAACACATATAGTGTTCAAACTCTATTTGACTGGAATTATAGAAATGACTCGACGGAGTCGATGCTAGTGAGTCATTTAACAATACCGACTCCACGATAAACCCCTACAACGCTTGAAATCCGTTTAACTAGAATACTAGTTTCGAGATTCTTAATTTAATTCATGCTCATGCTTGATTTCTAGCTGTAAAAGAATAATATGCCCACCTGACTTGAATGAGACCGCTATTACTGTGCTCGTCCTTGCTTGACTTCTTAAATAAGTAAATATTACTTGTTTTCCCCGATAAGTCCAACTGGCATACCAGTCTTGTCTTGCCTGTCTTGCCTGTCTTACCTGTCTTGTCTTGCCTGTCTTGCCTGTCTTACCTGTCTTGTCTTGCCTGTCTTGCCTGTCTTACCTGTCTTGTCTTGCTGTCCTTGCTGGCTTGCTGTCTTACTGTCTGCCTTGTCTTCCCGGTTGACAATTAGTCTGCTTACGAATCATGAGATTCGTGATAGTGATGGGTTGCCGAACTTAAACGTGCGAAACCCTCCATTCTTGATCACTTTGGAGAAGAGTACCTCGTGTAACCATTAGGGCGCTTGGACTAATACTATCCTTGGTCGATGTACCATCTCGTACATACGACAAAGACGCTTCTATCTTGCATCTTGGCGGCACTATTTATATCCTATCCTCTTATATGTGGATTTCTTCTATATCATCCTCTTATATGTGGATTTCTTCTAAACAAAGTTTGTGAAAACAAAGTCATGAATATGTATGAATATGTAAACTAAATGCCTATATGTACTTGTTCTTGATCGCTTGACTTTCATGATAGGCCTGTGAATTGTATGATACGTATATACGTAGATATACATACTCCTACTTGATTTCCCCCTGATTGCCTGCATATGTATATATATGTAGAATTACATACTCCTACTTGATTTACCTTGATTGTCTTCGTATGTATATAATTGTAGATGTGCATATCCTTACATGATAAACTTCCATGAATGGATTGTTTGGTACATAAATGAATTTACATACCACACTTGATAATCCTATGAGGGACTTGGTATATGTATATTTATAAATATGCATACTTCTGTTTAATTATTCTATGAGAGACTTGAAATGTCCTACGAATAGATAAACATCCATAATCATGATTATTCTTGTGCCTTGCTTCCTGACTTGTTTGACTGTTTGTGAACAGGGGATTCACCCTGATTCATCTCGGTAGTATGGTAAAGGACCGGTTTTCATACAGTACAACCCGACTTACGGGGTCTTCGTAGTAACCCGTTATCATTTTTCTCTTATAGCAATATTCATATTATGTCTTATTGTTTAGTAGTAACGTACTGGGTCATTATGACTCATCCCGTACTTTGTTTTCTAGTTGCAGTTCAGAAGTCGTTGAGGACGCATAGTACGTGACCGTAGCAGGCTACAGCTGTTCGACAGCTCAAGCTTAGTACGTGTGTTCGTGATTGTAGTAGTCGATGTTTCCGAGTAATAGCTTGTGGACTCCTATCTCTTCTAGCATCCTTGTCTTGTATATCATATTATTATATTCTTGTGAGCTCGTTGTATTGTAAGGTTATTTAGACTTTACAGTCGGGTAGAATACTTGGGTTTTGTTTTGTTTCTCCTTTGGGCCGACGTGTTGTGTCGTTGCTCATAGTCTTGGTTCTTATATTCAGTTGTATCCCAGGCTCGCAGTAGCTTTGGGCTTTTTCTCTATCCTAAGTTATTATTATTATTGTTGGTTAACCCCGGTATGCTTTAGCCGTGGGTAAGTGTTTTATCAGGTTGGTTCCTTCTTTGAAACGCCCAGGCCGATGGTTTGTCCAGCGTCTGCAATGTTGCGGCACGCGAGTTTCTTTTTCTTTCCTTCTTGAGATTTATGTCTCTCTTGGTATCTTTGGCCTTGGTTTCGAGCTTCATAGCTCGGGATTTCTGTTCCATATTGTTTCCGCATACTGAATTTTGTAAACCCGTATTTTAGTACGGCTTCTTGTTCTTGTCTAGAGCTTGTTAGCTCGACTGTCCGACTCGCACTATTATTTTATAAGTGCTTGTCCTCTTCTTGCATTGTCCTTGCGACGTGACGTTGGGATTCCGTTCCGGAATCCGGGTCGGGTCGCCACAGGGCGGATGTCACAGGCACTAATGCACCGCCTCAGGGCTTAGGCTGCAAATGAAGGAATATTGGGGGAACAAAAGGGGGTAGGCGTAACAAAATAATATGTACAGGCAAATAATGCACAATCCAAATTTCTCTAACAATTATTCCCAAATTGCACCTTAGGACCTGTAATATTATATTTTAGTGTTTTAATGTGAGCTTTTTGTCGTGGTTTTCTTTTTTCCTTTCACCAGTTGAGCTGTTTGCATGCTGAAGACCGGAGGTTGGATGCCAAGGATTTGGAAAGTGCATTCCCTCCCCTTTCTCCTGATTTTTTTCCTTTTTTTTATGCTCTAATTTTTGCCTAGGTCGCCCTTTCGGGTTTTCAACCTAGCGAGCTAGGGAGGGAAGCACCTGCCAGATAGATTAGCTCAAGCATAATACCTTTTGAGCTTGTCGAGATTGAAGGGCTGAACGAGATCTTCTCCTTCTTGGTTCGTGAGGAGTACGGCACCTCCTGACCGGATTTCTTTGACGACATAGGGTCCCATCCAAGGAGATTTCCATTTTCCCCTAGTATCAACATAACTAGGAGGTTTTTCTCGAAGCACGAGATCCCCGACTTGGATGTCGCAGCCTTTGACTTTTTTGTTGAAGGCTCGGGTTATGCCCCTTTGATTTGCACGGGTATGCTCCAGGGCTAGCAAGCGTCGTTCATCAATCAGGGCTAGTTCTTCATATCGCCCTTTGACCCAGTCAACTTCTGCTATGCCAGATTCCATCATTACTCTTAATGATGGAATTTCAACTTCAATAGGCAACACTGTCTCCATGCCATATGCCAAGGAATAAGGGATAGCCCCAG
Source organism: Codonopsis lanceolata (assembly GCA_013146195.2). Classification (NCBI taxonomy): domain Eukaryota; kingdom Viridiplantae; phylum Streptophyta; class Magnoliopsida; order Asterales; family Campanulaceae; genus Codonopsis; species Codonopsis lanceolata. Next base: position 8,598 of record JABEVN020001596.1, read on the forward strand.
TGGGTGTGCGAACTGAGGTACGATAGCCCCAGAGGGCTAGCGGCAATTTTTCTGGCCAGTCTCTTCCAGTATCAGCCATTTTTCTGATAATGTTTTCTAGTGTTTTGTTGGCTGCTTCAACGGCACCATTGGCTTGCTACCGGTAGGGGGAGGATTTATGCCTTTGGATTTTGAACTCGACGAGTAGACGGTTCACATCCCCTTCAAAATGTGTGCCGTTGTCGGAGATTATCTCGAAAGGCACTCCGTAGCGATATATGATATTGGTCCGGATGAATTCGGACACCTTTCGAGCGTTCAGGATTTTATAGGAAGAGGCTTCCACCCACTTTGTAAAATAATCGACAGCTACCAGGACATATTCATGGCCATTGGATCCCTTTGGGTGAATTGGCCTATGATGTCGATTCCCCACGTTGAGAAGGGCCACGGGGCTGTGGAGTTATATAAGACGTGTGGGGCACGTGCTGCAGATTTGCAAAGCGTTGGCACTTGTCGCAATGACCCACCCATCGAATACAGTCGATTTCAAGCGTACTCCAATAGTACCCCTGCCGGATAACTTTCTTGGATAGCATATGGCCATTCATGTAGGGCCCGCAAGTACCACCATGTAGCTGATCCATGATTTGCTCAGCTTTGGCCTGGTCAACGCATAATAAATTAAGGCCTTGATAGTGCCTTTTATATAGGCTACCACTGCTGAATACGAATTGCGATGCCTATCTCCGCAGGGAGACTTTTCCTCTTTTGTTTAGGCCGGAAGGATAGATCCCTTTCTGAAGCAGATTTAGGATATCAGAGTACCAAGGCTCATGATATGTTTTAGGGGCTGCATCGATTTTGAAGCAGTATGCCGGAGTGACCTTCTTCCCGACTACAAATGGCTAGACATTAACTTCTGCGGGAATTTGGACCAATGATGCCAGAGTGGCCAAAGCATCGGCAAATTGATTTCTATCTCGTGGCATATAGTGGAACGAGATAGAATCAAATCGGGCGGCAAGTGCTGTTAACTTGGCGTGAAGAGATGCAGCCGGGGATCTTGGGTTCTCCATTTCCCTTCGACTTGATTTATAATTAGAGCAGAGTCTCCATAGACTTCGAGATCTTTGGCTCCCCTTTGGAGAGCTTCTTCTAGGCCAGCAATACAGGCCTCATATTCCGTCGTATTATTTGAGCATTCGAATTCCAACCTTATAGCCCGTGGGGTATGGGAATTTGTCGGATCAATTAGCAAGATTCCAACAAATATTTTATTATAGTTACAATTTTACATTGTTTTTTTATCGTGATAAATTTATTTGTTTTGTCGTTTATTAATTTAAAACAACCTTGACTTTTACGGATAGGGTGATATTGAGTGCTTTGTTGTAGCATAAAAAATAAAACTAAATAAAATTCTATCAATCGAATACGTTTTTTATCAATCACGTACACTCGACAGCACGTTCATGTTAACGATTTATATTGCAGGAGCTACGTGGCGGCACCGATTCTATATCATATCCTCTTATATGTGGATTACTTTCTAGTACTTATGTGAAATCAAAGTGCTACCATGAGTATGTGAGCTAAATGCTTATATGTGTTTGTTCTTGATTGCTTGATATTAGTGATGATTCTGTGAACTGATTGATATGTATATATGTAGATATACATACTTCTATTTGATTATGCCATGATTGTCTTGATATATGTATATGTATAAATATGCATACTTCTATCTAATTATTATATGGGAGACTTGGGATGTTATATTTTGACATACCTTCATATTTATACGATGATTATTGTGACTTGCCTCCTGATTTGCTTGGTTGTTTGTGAACAGGGAGTTCACCCTAGTTCATCTTGGTAGTCTGGTAAAGGAACGATTTCTATATAGTATTCAACTCGACTTATTGGGCCTTCGTCGTAGTAACATGATATCATTTCCATTTATGGCAATATTTCATTTATGTTATATTGTTTAGTAGTAGCGTACTAAGTCATTATGACTCATCCCGTACCTTGTTTTCTAGTTGCAGTAACCTGTTCGCCACGTTGAGGTCGGGTAGATCATAGCCATAGCAAAGCGCAGCTGATCGATAGATCGAGATTACACTGTCTGTTCGTGATTGTAGCAGTGGACTCCCCTGAGTAATAGCTTGTGAATTCCTATCTCTTCTAGCATCATTGATCTGTAAAGTTATTTAGACTTTACAGTCGGGTAGAACACTTGGGTTTTGTATTGGTTCTTCCTTGGGCCGACGTGTTGTGTTGTGCCATTATTCTTGGCCTTAGTATTTATTTCAGTTGTCTCCCGGGCACGCAGTAGCTTTAGGGCTTTTCCTTATTTTAGTTGTTATTGTTGTTGGTTAACCCCGGTATGCTTTAGCCGTGGATAATTGTTATATCAGGTTGGTTCCTTGTTGAAACGCTGGCCTGGAGTGCCGATGGTTTGTCCAGCACGCGAGTTTTGTTTTTCCCCTTCCTAAGATTAATGTCTCTCTTGATTTATTTGTCTATGGTTTCGAGCTATAGCTCGGGATTCCTTTTTCTTCTCGCTTTCGCATATCTAATTTTTGTAAACCCGTATTATAGTACGACTTCACTATCTTAATTAGAGCTTGTTAGCTCAACTGTTAGACTCGCACTATTATTTTACAAGTGCTTGTCCTCTTCTTGCCTTATCCTAACGGCACGACCTCGGGATTTCGTGCTGGGATTCGGGTCGGGTCATCACACGTAGAAGGTTATTTATTATTTCCACATTGATCAGATAGATAATTATGTACATTAATGATCGCATCGATCTATGGTGGAGGGTTGTTCTCTGCACTTGGCACTGTGATGATTTTTCTATTGATGAGGTCTTAGATAGCATGCCTCAGCAGGTAGCATTTGTTAGTGAGGTGTCCATGGCAACGATGGTATTCACGGTACTAAGTGGGGTTCCATTTCTCGGGGAATGTGCTTGGGGGTTTATAACCCTCGAGCGGTTTGAGCTGGCCTGGGCCCATAATGTTCTGAAGACTACAGACCTTGGAGCCGGCGCTAGAGCATCATAATGCCTTCCATTTTTCTGTTCTTTCTTCCCCCTCAAATGGGATGAAGTGGTTGATTGGAACAATACAATTGTGTCTCCCTCTTTTGTCTTTGACTAGAGCAGTATTGTGCAAGGGGCATATCGCATGTGTTTCCTTTTGGGGGTTCTGATCCATTCTGGTGAGCTTTGTGTAGAGAGGTTCCATCGGATTCCCCATTGGGATTTGGGGGAACATTTGCTGGGTGAAGGCTGTTGTAGAGTCATGAGTGGAGTAATTCTTTGGGTCATTTGTGGGGGATGTTATTTGGTGGCAGGTGCCTAGGTAAGAGAGTGTTAGGTCGGTGTTTGGGGATAGGGCATTTTGTGAAAGAGAGTTGTAAGTGCTTGGAATGATGTTGCCTGGGGTGAAAGGATTGATGTTTGGGTGAGGTGAACAAATACCAAATGTGTTGGTATTTTGAGGGAATGTATTTTCTGTGGGGCTTTTGTCTTTTGGGGGAATGAAGAGCTTGTCAACTGAGGGTTGCAAATTCTTAATTTGCTGAGAAAATTGGGTGAAAATTTATGTTATACCTTCTAGAAAATTTCCAACCAAATGGTTTGTTATCCTTTCTATATGGGTGTTTAATTGTCGATTTAGCCAATCCTTGAATTCAGGATGTGGGGCGTATCCGAGAGCATCTATCTCGGGATCAACAACAGTCTGTTTTTCTTCAGCATCCATTCTACCCAAATTTGTCTATGCTGAGGTGATCTTGGTATTCAAACTCAAATCTGTTCTGTATGAACTATCATCTGTATTCGAACCAAAATCTTTACTGTATTAACTGTTTTCTGTATTCAAACGTAACTCTCTTATCAAATGACGGGAACTGTCTCTTCCCTTCCAGGTATGTTTGAAGGTAATTATCCTTTTTTTTTCCTCTCAACTCATTCAACAAACTATACTTGATTATAAATTCCTAATTAATATACACATAGATACCATACAAACACCGTGTCATGTGACACGGACACAGAGACATAGTATAGAAGAAAATAAGGTAGTGCTATTCACATCCCTAAAATTGCTTCATTCACCCACCTTCTTTTCGCATACACACCTCCTCCATTTTATATACTCCCTTCGTTCCGGGTAAAGAGTCCACTATTCCATTTTGGGATGTTTAAGTTAAAGAGTTCACTTTCAAAAATTAAGACATAAAACTGTCATTTTATTACTAGCTAGTACGGTTCACGAGCGTTGCACATGATGGTAATGATTTTTTTAAAAGTGACTTTCTAGTTTCTTAATTTTTTGTTTATTTTTAATTACTGGATTATATTTGTGTTTTAATCTTTATAGTTTTTGAGACTTATAAATTGTTGTTGTGTGTTTAGTTTTTCTAATACTTTGTTTTTTAGTCATTTATAATGTATGCTTTTAGTCACTAGTAGAGTTCTCGTGCGTTGCACGTGATAGTAATGATTTTTTAAAAGTGATTTGCTAGTTCCTTCATTTTTTTTTGATTATTTCTAATTATTTGATTCTTTTTGTGTTTTAATCTTTATAGTTTTTGAAACTTATAAATTGTTGTTGTGTGTTTAGTTTTTCTAATACTTTGTTTTTTGGTAATTTATAATGTATGCTTTTAGTCATAGTATATTTAGTAACTTATCATATACATTTGTTTTTTATTGGTTGTTTTTAAATCTCTTTTTTTAATACCAAACATTAATTCATTCGCTTTTATCAGTGTATGAATTGAAAACAATTCAAACACACTATCTTATATAAGCATGTTGTTGGAGACTTTGCTTATGTTGTTGTTTTTGAAATTTATGACTCTCTTTAAAAAATATTATATTGTGTTAGAGAAATCAAACTCTCAACCTCAAAATATATACTTACACTAAAAAATACAAAATTCCCGCCAAAGTATATATAAAGTCTCACTTTGCCACAAAACCTAAGTTTTGTGTCATTTTCATATCTCATGTTATAACTTTTTTCTAGTTTGCCCCTATCCACGACGAAGGTTACCAATCTGACGTTAAGGTGCATAGTATTTCACGTGTAGGGCATTTTGGTCTTTTTTTGCAATGTTTTCTATGCTTTTATTACCTAAAAAGAAGCTTGTTTTTCTTCTCCAACAACGTTTTCTATGCTACTTCTTCAGCAATGACCTCTTATGTAAATTTTAAGTGAGATAAAACTCAAAAGTGTATGAATCACTTATTCAAATTTTTATATAGAAAAATAAATAAAAATAGAAAGGAATCATTTCAGAGATTTGAGAGATTGAACTCAAAATGAGAGAATCACACTCGAGTGTTAAGGTTGTCACGAATAAGAACTCATCAAAAATTAAAGACATCACAACCACCGATGTTGAATGACTAAACTCCACAATTCATTTCTCTCTTTCTCTCCCGTACAACACAATACACAAGCATACGCCATGAATTTCAAAACTCATATTTGAACTCATCACAGATGTATACGAAAATGATGAGGCACGACATGGTTCAATCCGTCTTCATCGTCCATAGCTTCAACTCCGACAAATTACTAATCGGCACCGTTGATATTGCTTATGGTTTGATTGGAGCAAATTCTTGATTTTGTGCCACCATGTCTATCACTACAATTACCAAACGTGACATCCACATAACCAAATTTGACATGTATATCGAAATGAAAAAAATTACATTGAAGGTCAAAGTGGATTTGGTGGATACTTTAGGGAGAAATTTGTACTTTGAACTAATTTCGAAGAGGCCGAAATATGATCATCGCCCAAAATTACACACTAAATCTCACATTGCACCACAACCTACGAAGTGTCTTACTTTCATACGTTATTTTTCTATTTATTCCACTTTGCCTCCTCCCGTCTATGGACGTTAAAAATAGTGACGAAAAATGGTATGTGCATTTCATATGAATATTATTTTGGTCATTTTGCTTTGAGTGCAAAATAGGATTTGGTTATAACTTCATTATATAGTTAAAAATTTAGTATTTAAAATGTGTTTTTGAATAAAAATAATAAATAATTGTTTCAGTAATCCAAAAATAATTATATGGCCAAATTACAATCTCCCCCAAAGTATCCACCAAATCGCATAGTGTACCCCAACCTAACGTTTGTTGCATAATGGTATCTAGGGTTACATTTTTTCCCATTTCCACCCTACCTATGACGGACGTTAGAAAATTCATGTTAATTAGCATGTTGTCTTCCACGTGCGTGGCAAAAATGTCATTTCTCTTATCTTGTTAAGGAGTAAATGTATTAAAAAGTAAAACATATAATCCAAAACCCTCTCATTCTCTCTTTTTCCCGATGCAAATTCCCATCTTCAGCTTCACCGTAATAGCCGCCATCTCGAGTCCCACCATAGTAGCCGCCATTTTCAAGCCAAACGCTTCCCACTCCGGTCACGCTTATCACAATTTCGGCACCGTCCTCCTTTAATTCTAACCAAACTCCATCTTCAATCTCTCTCATTCTTTCCCTTGCAAAAGTTGTGTCTAAAGTATAAATCGGAGGGTATAAAGTATATTTACTTAAAACCCTTGTAAAAACATGCATTTCATAGAAAACTCATAACCTTTATTGACAAATTCATCAGAAAGAGAGACATACTTGAATGAAGAAAAAAAGTAAGAGGTCACTACTAGAAAAATGACATTTAGTGACGGAATTTTCCGTCGCTAGGCATAATTCCATCGCTAAAGGCCCCTCAGCGACGAAATTTTTCAGTCGGTGGCCCGTCGGTGATTTTTTGTCGCAGATGTCCGACGGACCAATTTCCGTCGCTAAAGGTTAACATCAGCGACGGAAATTTCCGTCGCTAAAGGCGTTTAAAAAATAAATTAATTTTAATTTCAGCGACGAAAATTTCCGTCGCTAAAGGCTTTTAAAAAATAAATTAATTTTAATTTCAGCAACAAAAATTTCCGTTGCTAAAGGCTTTTAAGAAATAAATTAATTTTAATTTCAACGACGGAAATTTTCATCGCTAAAAGCTTTTAAAAAATAATTAAATTTTAATTTCAGCGACGGAAATTTCTGTTGCTAAAGGCATTTAAAAATTAATTAAATTTTAATTTCAGCGACAAAAATTTTTGTTGCTAATAATGGAAAAAAAAAATAAAAAATACACAAAAATACTATTATTATAAATTATTGTACCTGATAATATAACAATTAATAGAAAGCTAAAAATACAAAATAAACAATAATATAAAACCAATTTACAAATATCAAACTCTAAATGTTATTACATCGAAGTACCAAATATATACATACAAAATCAAACAATATCAAATATCAATGTTTCAACTTCACACAGTACCAATAATCAAAGTGGGGGCTAATCTTGGAAGAGATTTATGGGATGAAAAGGGGACCCGATACTACTAGAGGGAGTGTTCAAAGACCCATGCATCTGGTGTGCCATGCTTTGCATCATCGCCATCATTTCTGCAAATCGTCGCTCTGTTTGCTCTCAATATTCCACAACCAAACGTTGCTGCTCAGCCAAACGTGCTTCCAAAGTCTCTATCCTCAAAATCTGCTGAGCATCGGGCCTTCTAGTCATCTTACACTATGAAACCTGCATAATTCCAATGAAATAACCAAATGCTACCTCTGTCATTAAGAATACAAAATAAAAAACTTGTAATGAATGGCAAACAATTTGAAGAAGTTTACAACCAAACAAATGCACAACCTTTCTACACAAAAGGTTTCTTTTTTACGTACAAGTATCATGAAAAAAGTAATAACTTTATTACTAATATGAAGAAGCTACCAAAAATCCAACATTGCTACTAATGTAAAAATCAAATATAATACACCAATATAAACAAAAACAACCAAATAACTCATAGATACCCTTTAGAGGGCCTTCAAGTAAAGCTACACCCTTTATGAAATCAGGGAATCTCCAACCAAGCGAGCATGACCTTACAACAAATCCTCACTAACAAAATAGTCTGAACACAAATGACTATTAGCACTATACTTTTTTTTGTGTGTGAAAGTAGATAGCTTAATATGTGGAAACAAGATTAGAATCAACTTAGCCATTCCCACATAAACAATTTGAATACATTTTAACATCCAACAAAAACATTATCGCCCAAAGGCCCAGACAGATTGTTCACCTATGATAGTGACTATTTGTCTAATTGCTAGATCACATTGCCTATCAATAAGGTTCATATTTCTAAATTTCAATAGACAGCATATACCATTATCACCACCAGACAGAGAAACCATCACTAACATCCATTTGTACCTCCACCACATCAACTGTCATGACCATTTAAAAACCAGTGTACCACACTATAATTTAAACTACAGCCACAACAACCATCTACCCCCCCTCAATGTCCCTTCTCTGCAAGGACAGTTCACAACCTTTGAATCACTTGTGAACACATTTGTATAAGAGTTAGGTTTAGGGTTTAGGATTTAGGTTTTGGGTTGGGGTGGGGGTGGGGTTAGGTTTAGGTTTTAGTGTTGTGGTTTAGGTTTAAGGTTAAGGTTTAGATTTAAGGGTAGGGTTTAGGGTTTAGGTGTAAGAGTTAGGTTGAGGGTTTAGGGTTTAGGTTTTGGGTTAGGGGTGGGGGTGGGGTGGGGTTAGGTTTAGGTTTTAGTGTTATGGTTTAGGTTTAGGGTTAAGGTTTAGATTTAGGGTTGGGTTTAGGTTTAGGTGTAAGAGTTAGGTTTAGGGTTTAGGGTTTAGGTTTTGGGTGTGGGGGTGGGGGTGAGTTTAGGTTTTAGTGTTATGGTTTAGGTTTAGGGTTAAGGTTTAGGTTTAAGGGTAGGGTTTAGGGTTTAGGTGTAAGAGTTAGGTTTAGGGTTTAGGGTTTAGGTTTTGGGTTGGGGGTGGGGGTAAGGATGGGGTTAGGTTTAGGTTTTAGTGTTAAGGTTTAGGTTTAGGTTAGTTTTATAGTTTAGGGTTACGGTTAAATTAAGGGTTAGGGTTTGTTAGGTTTAAGTTTAGGTTGTTTAGATTTAGGTTTGGGGTTTAGGTTTAGGTTTATGATTTAGGTTTTGGTTTAGGTTAAGTGTTATGGTTTAGGTTTAGTGTTATGGTTTATGGTTTAGGTTATGGTTTAGGTTTATTAGTGTTATGGTTTAGGTTTAGTGTTTAGGTTTAAGGGTTAGGTTTAGGGTTTAGGGTTTATGGGTTAGGGTTTAGGTTTAAGGGTTAGGTTTTGGGTTTAGGGTTTAGGTTTTGGGTTGGTGTTGGGGGTGGGGTGGGTTGGGGTTTGGGGTTGGGGGGTGGGGTTGGGTTGGGGTTGGGGTTGGGGGTGGGGTGGGGGGGGTTGGTTTAGGTTTTAGTGTTATGGTTTAGGTTTAGGGTTAAGGTTTAGGTTTAAGGGTAGGGTTTAGGGTTTAGGTGTAAGAGTTAGGTTTAGGGTTTAAGGTTTAGGTTTTGGGGTTTAGGTTTTGGGTTAGGGGTGGGGTGGGGGTGGGGTTAGAGGTGGGGGTTTGGGGTTTGTGGTTTAGGGTTTAGGTTTAGTGTTATGATTTAGGTTTAGTGTTATGATTTAAGTTTACGGTTTAGGGTTTAGATTTGGGTTTGAGGTTTAGGTTTAGGGTTGGTGGTGTGGGGTGGGGGTGGGGTAGGGGTAGGGTTGGGGTTAGGTTTAGGTTTACCCGAAACTAACAAAAAAAACTTCAATGGCCCGTAACAAAAAAACTTCAATGACGCTAGTAACACTATCTAAATGGCTTTATGGCCTTAAAAAGCTCGTCCGAGTTTATGCCCGCCTGCATTCAAACGTCAAACGATAGCACGAGACTGCCTCGGTCCGGGGTCAGGGGGTGGGGTTTGGGGTTAGGTTTAGGTTTAAGGTTGTGGTTGGGGTTTGGGTTATTGTTTTGGCATAAAAGGCTAGGCCACCCTTCATTTCATGTTCATGACAAATATTTCAACAATAAAACATGGGGTAGTGCGAAAAGGTTGAGGGATGTGGGAAGTTTGAAATTTCTATCCAAATTTTCACACCCTTACTTTGTGATTATTAATGAATGACTTCTAAAATAGTGTATTTCATACCAAAAAAAAATACAAAGCACACACATCCCTGTTTGTGTGAGGTCTAAGCTACATCAGCCAGAAAGGGGAACGATTTCAAGACGAGTTAGTGATGATGCCTTCAGAGATTTCTGTTGATGCCACTGAAAGAATTGAATTTTTCTTTAACACTAAGAGCAAAAGCAGAGTTTGAGGTTTAAATGTTGTATCTAATTTTCTTATAATTAATTTTCTTCTTGTATACTCCCTGTGTAAAAGAACGCGTCACTTGTTTTGATGCTTGCATATTTATAATAATTTCTTACTTATCAAAAAAAAGTGTTGTATCTATTTCTATATTTATTGTTAGAAAATATATCAAATGCTCATATTTATCCTATTATCTATTCATTTTCTTCACTCCCTTTTCCTGAAGAAATGCATAAGTTTAACACCTTCAGCTTGTATTTCAACAAGCAGATTAAAAACACTTCAATGCCTTGCAATCCATTTCTGAAAACATCACTATATGTTCAGTATATCCACTCTCGTGAATGTCTAACTAAAAACTCTTCCTTTATATTGGCAAGATATGGGATGTTGGAACAGGAAGGCTGAAGCTCACACTAACAGGACACATAGAACAAGTGCGAGGTATGTTCAGTTGCAGCTGGTATCCTTTATTCACAGTGACTAACAGTGTTATTTTCCTAGTAATCATGCAGATATGTTGTAAATGCAGATATGCTTCGAGTGTTATTCACAGTCTTTTCACCCCAGCTAAAATCAGCTAAAAAACACATATAAATTAATATAATAAAACACATTCAAAGAGAAAGTAATAAATGAATAATCTTAACGCATGAAATTAACTCTCAAACGAATCAATTTATCAACTTTCAGATCTTACTAAACATACCCCAAAGAGAACTGGGGGTTTAAAACAAAATATATGCCTTATACCATATCCACCAATCTACCAACGTTTAGGTTGGCCATCTCTCCACCTACTACCATCTAAGTAAGAAGTTATTTTAATTAACTGGACTGAGAGAGGAACTATTGTCCATCTGTCAACACTAAATAAACACTTCTTAAGACCAAATTGATCAATATACCAGTAACGCCTCGGCTCGAACACATGATGAACCAACAACTTGAAATGTGTCTGGTACTAAATCAATGACCATCTTGCTTGCAAGGCTAAGATCACACGATGAGGGAACATAAACATTACTACCCACAAAACTGTAAAGGATTGGCGAATGAACTTACCAATTGAAGACGACGGTGAGCACGATTGAAGACACTCAGACAGAGTGAGCCCGATGCACGATTAAAGAGTGAAGCTGAAGACGACGGCCTCTCTAATCGGCAGTCTCCTAGTCAGATTCGCCGAGATCCGGCCCCTTCCCTTCCGACGTCTTCTGTTTTCGGATTTTCTCCTTTTGGGTGTAGTCGTTCGTAGAAGATGAGGGAGAGAGTGAGTGAGAGAGAGACCCGGAGTAAGAGTGGGTCGTTCGTAGAAGATGAGGGAGAGAGTGAGTGAGAGAGAGACCCGGAGTAAGAGTGGGTGTCGGTGATGGCGAGGGTGGCGGCGAGCAGGTAGCAACACTGGAGGGAGCGGCGGCGGCGATGGCAAGAGATACAGAGAGAATACGAATGTTAAGGAATTTTGAGAGGGAGAGAGTGGCGTACATAAGACTCTAACCTAACTTTTTTTGTATTTATACCTAGGGTTTTTTTTGTTTTTGTTTTATATCCATTTTGATGGTATTTAATTTATATTTTCTTTAATTTATATTTTTTTTGAAAAAAGTAAATAATAATTTATTTTGGATAGCTAAATTATTAATTACTAATGTTTCTTTAAATTGCTATTTATACCTAGGGTTCTTTTTTTCTAGTTATCAGCTTATAAATACAACACAACTTAAAGTGTCATTGTTTATCTTGAATTTAATTTATTAAATAGAAAAAATAGTTTTTTTAAAATATTTTTTCTTAGTTTATACTTTCAATTTATAGTCTTTATCTTTAATTTAATTTAATAAATTTATAGTTTCCAATTAGGGAAACCCACTAAATTAAAATTATCAAATCCAATTTATGCATCGTGATACATAAATTAAAATTACATTATTCAATGTATGACTTGCGAGGCATCAATTCAAGTAACCAATTGATGTATCGCGATGGAAACTGGTTTCGAAAATTTTAGGTTTTTTATATTAGAGCTAGACCCGGCAAAAAAAGCCCAGCTCAATGGACCAGCCCAGTCCATCCAATATTTTGACAAGTCAGGTTTCAAATATTGACGATAAAAAATTAAATAAGTCGGGAATTTTTTGCCCAGACCCACAGGCCCATGGATTTTCCGAGCTCGGATCAAAAAAGTTTGGGTTTTTTCGGTCTGGCCCAGCCCATCAAATTTATTTTTTTAAAAAAAATTAGTATATTTAATACAGAATTATAAGTCATTAATAATATTTAGTATATTTTTTTAATTTTACTTGCCGGGTTACCTCCGAAAAAGGTCGGGTCCTGGGCCGACCAGTTCGATGTTAAACTAGACCCGATGAGCATTTTACCAAAATATTATAGCTTTAATTAAATATTCTCAAACTATAGTATTTCTTAATCTAATTCCCAAATTATGGTACTTTCAAAAATACTAATGATATAAGGGTACCAAGGTGGACCGAACTATTCAGACGAGTGGTTGGGTTGCAGTGGGATCTAAGAAAAATGTTGAGTCAAGTGGTAGTTGGGAGTAGGTGATAGACAAATTGCAGAATGTGGGTGCTGGTACAGAAAAACCAGTATCAAGTAGGTGGTCAAAGGAAGAACTTTCTAGATCCACTGGTTGGGGAGGAACTAAATCTGCGAAAGATATTGATCAGACTGGGTCAAGTACTTCTTAGGGAAAGAAAGTTGTTAATGACAGCAACATTTGGTGGACCGAATTGAGCGTACCAATCGTTGGGTTGACCGCAGTACCAAATATGAGAAAAATTCCTGACTAGCCAAGATCGCAAAAACCCGAGGCCCGGAGGTTGAGATAAGTGGTTACGCTACGCGACGCTTTAAGTTACGCTACATTACGCACGCTACGCTTGCTACATTATGTCACGTAAGTTACGCTACATTGCTACGCTACACGTTACATTACGTTGCCACGCCACGTTACGCACGCTACGTTACGCTACTAAGTTACGTTAGCCACGTTACGCCACGTTATTACACACATTACACGTTACGTTATTGTTGTTGTTAACTTACGCTACGCTAGTTACGCACGCTACGCTGGTTATGGCCATTTCGCTAATAGGCGATCATGTTTTCATGTTATAATGGTCCATCGCATCTATTATACCATTTTGTCAATAGCGTAGCTGTTTTTTATGTTATAATGGTTCATAAACGCTCATTTCCATTTTGCCAATAGGCGAGTTGCTTACGTGTATAATGGTTTATCTTGAATTTAATTTATTAAATAGATAAAATAGTTTTATTTTATTTTTTTTTCTTAATTTATATTTTCAATTTATAGCTTTTATCTTTAATTTAATTTAATAAAAAAAGTGTGTGTGCGTGATGCATAATATAATATTATTAAATTATCAAATCCAATTTAATTTAGTTAAATAATATTATATTGTATAATATAATATTATTAAATTACCAAATCCAATTTACGACTTGAGTCGCTTAAGTACTTGATAGACCCTTGTTGTTGGGCGGTTGGATTAGTGAGCCTATTTGTTGGACAGACTCGACAGTTGGACTTGAACTTCTTGTAAGTATAATTTTTACGTTACGTTAGGGTAAATTAAAACGTTACGTTAGAAGTTAGGTTGCGTTGCGTTAAGTTGCGTTACGTTGCTACGTGCGTTGGGGTACGTACGTTAAGTTAACTTACATTACGTTACGTTACGTTACGTTAGGGGTGTGCAGGATTTTTTTGGAACCGGACCGAACCAACCCAATATGTTTTTTATTTACTTATTTTATTATATATATATATATAATATTATATAAGTATATATACATTAATTCCTAATACTTTCTTTGTTCTACTTTTTAATTGGTACTCTTTTATTATTTTGTTTCCACCGGTTTGTTATGCTATGAGTTTATGAGTTCGATATTTTTAATTGTTGAATGTACTTTTATCAAAGGTTTTTTAAAATTTTTATGAAATTTCAATCTTCAAAATTTTATTATGTATTTGTATTAAACAGTTAAAAAGTAAAAAATCATAGTATTGGTCCGGTCCTGGTTCTCATACATCTTTGATTGGTTACGGACGAACCAATGTTTTCATATATATTGGGTTGGTTAGGTTCTAAATTTTTGAGAAGTTACGATTTTCTCTTTTTTCTAAAGGCGGACGAGCAGGACCAGCTCACCCCTACGTTACGTTACGTTATGTTACGTTACGTTAAGTTAAGTTAAGTTAAGCTACGTTACGTTAAGTTACGTTACGTTATGTTAAATTAAGTTAAGTTAAGTTAAGTTACGTTACGTTAAGTTACGTTACGTTACGTTAAGTTAAGTTAAGTTAAGTTAAGTTAAGTTAAGTTACGTTACGTTAAGTTATAACATTTTGCCAATAGGCATAGCGTGTTTTCATGTTATAATGTTTCATTGTACTCCATTATAACATTTCATAGAGCGTAAGCGTGTTTTCATGTTATAACGGTCAATCGTACTCCATTGTACCATTTCGCCAATAGGCGTAGCGTGTTTTCATGTTATAATGGTCCATCGTACCCCATTATAACATTTCGCCAATAGGCGTAGCGTGTCTTCATGTTATAATGATCTATCGTACTCCATTATATCATTTCGCTAATAGACGTATCGTGTTTCATGTTATAATGGTCCATCGTACTCCATTATACCATTTCGTTAAGTTAAGTTAAGTTAAGTTACGTTACGTTAAGTTAAGTTAAGTTACGCTACCTTAAGTTAAGTTACGTTAAGTTAAGTTAAGTTAAGTTAAGTTAAGTTAAGTTAAGTTAAGTTAGAATTGAGATTAGAGTTACGTTAAGTTAAGTTAAGTTAAGTTCGTTAAGTTACGTTAAGTTATGTTATGTTATGTTAAGGATTAAGTTAAGTTAAGTTACGTTAAGTTAAGTTAAGTTACGCTATGTTAAGTTAAGTTAAGTTACGTTAAGTTAAGTTAAGTTAAGTTAAGTTAAGTTACGTTACGTTAAGCTAAGTTAAGTTACGTTACGTTAAGCTAAGTTAAGTTATGTTATGTTAAGTTAAGTTAAGTAAAGTTAAGTTACGTTAAATTAAGTTAAGTTATGTTAAGTTAAGCTAAGTTAAGTTATGTTACGTTAAGTTAAGTTAAGTTACGTTACGTTAAGTTAAGTTAGGTTACATTACGTTAAGTTAAGTTAAGTTAAGTTAAGTTACGTTACATTAAAAAGTTAAGGATTAAGTTACGATAAATTTAAGTTAAAAGGTTAAGTTAAGTTAAGTTAAGTTAAGTTAAGAAGTTACGTTAAGAAGTTGAAGTTAAGTTGAAGTTAAGTTAAGCTAAGTTAAGCTAAGTTAAGTTAAGTTAAGTTAGAGTTAAAGTTAACGTTAAATTAACGTTAAGTTACGATTAAGTTAGAAGTTAAGAATGTTAGTAAGTTGCGTTGCGTTATG
>JABEVN020001597.1:0-24287 GCA_013146195.2 Codonopsis lanceolata
GGAGGGTGTAACACCCGCTCCTTCGTTAGCTCGGTTTGCGTGCTATACTTGCACTTCTTCCTTTGTTGACTGTATGATTGGTTTAAGTAGAGGGTCTAGATATGTATGAGAGACCATATTAAGACCAAAACACATATTAAGAGACTCCATATATTTGTTGACTTCTAAAGTCACAAGTCGTGACTCGACGATAGCCTGAATGCGACGCGAGAGGGTTTGCTTGCGTGCTGTTCGTGACCTCGCTTTGGTCCTAGACCTCTTTTAAGATGGTTTATTAACATGTTTAGATGCATTAGACTTCAAGTTGGAGGTGTTCCTTAAGTCTATCGATGATTTTGGAAGCTTTGGAGATAGCGCTCGTCTCTATCGCGTAGTTCGGAATCGAGTCGCGAATCGCTCTCTCCTTTGGGATTCTTATTTCCCTAGTTGTTATTCAACTTTCTAGAAGTATTTAAGCTTCTTCATTAGCCCTTAGACTTGCCTTAAAAGTCTCCTTCATTGCTCGCTCGATTGCGAGTTCGCTCGTCGTTCGTTGCACGTTGTTGCAACCCTTCCCTGCCGCCTCCGAGTTGTTCCTGAGTTCTTCGGTGTGTTTCTGACTTGTTTTGAGTTGTTAGACCTTAGAATGGTTGCCCATAAGTTTGGGACCATTTAGGACATGTTTAGACCAAGTTTTGAAGTCTGAGGCCCAGCGCCCGCCTGGCCATAACAGGCACCCGCCTCAAGTACCGAGTATTCAATTCAGCCCAAGCTTTAGAGATGAGGCGCCCGCCCGAGAGATGATGTGAGGCGCCCGCCTCAACATCGATCACATTACGGATTTTTTCCCCTGTTTTGATGCTGAACGATTTTTACACCCAAACCCCTATTCAAACCTTTTCTAAACCTCACTTAAACCTCCCTAACCCTCCTTACTTATACACTAACATATCTAACAAGTTTTAAGGGTTGATTAAGAGAGCATTAGTGATCATTAAGCCCATAAAATCAGATTTTAAGTGACCACATCCAAGTGACACTTGTCCCACTCACTTGTTGACCATACTTAAGCCACAATCCGATGTTTGACCTCATTTCTCACCCTTCCTCCAAAAACGTGGTTAGCCTCTCCCATGGAGTTCTCTTGAGTTCTTGAAGCTATCTTCCTCATCCTCCATGATCCTTCCCTCATTTGCCCAAGCCACCTCCACAAGAAGTGAAGAGCTTGAAGAGTAGAGCATTTCCAACCGATTAGTTTTCTTTTGCTGTGTAAAATACTTGTAAGTTACTTCTTCTCTCTTTGATTTTGTACTCATTGATCCTAAGGAAAACAAACTCTATGCTATTTGAGGTCAATGAGTACACATACTTGCTTTGTGTGATGTTTAACTTGTGATTTGAGCATGTGAACTTGTTAAGAGCATGTGTAGGATGACTTCTATGATTATTGAAGTATATTGTTACTCTTCATCTTGTGGTTCTAGGATTATGAGCTTGCTAGAAATCATGTTTACCATTTATTTGGGTTTATTATGATAGTAGGCATAAATTTGGGAATTTGGATGTGTGATCTCACTAGATAATATGAGTATGACCATTTATTTGAGATTATGTGATTTGTAAAATGGGTATAAGGTTTTGTCGAGTTCTATGGATTTAAATCTTGGGAATTTAGTCCGAATGATTTTTGGGAAAATTGTTACAAATGTGAATGCTATGTTAATTTGGGGATTTATGAAATAGGTATTTAATGTTGTGTGATAATTAAGACTCAATGGAGTTGTTTTAGGTTCAATATATGTTGGTGAGCATTAGGTTAAAACCCTACGATGTACGGGTTGGGTTGGTTTTGATTATGAGTACCCGAGCATCTTAAATTGTGTACCATTTGTGACTCCCATGATATAGAGGCTTATTGGGGATTTGTTTAGGGCGTGCTCGTTAGGGCACGGAGCATTAGAGATCAACCTATGATCACCGTGTGCAACAGAAATGATTATTTGAATGGGTCTCTCTTGGGAATTTGGTGGCGTGCACATGAAAGCACTTATGAGGATATGACTACGGCTTAGTTTTGATACCCTTGAGTTGGCTTTAAGGAGTCGAATATTTCTGACGGTTGGGACTATGGTTGAGTCGGTATATTTTAGTGAAGCTTGAATGCTAAGCCTTGATTTATGATTGTTCTTAGACTAAAGTAGTCTTTTGGTTTTGATCTCGAGTAGAGGGCTATAGACCTCACATTGTGATTTCTTGAGCTTATATGCTACGTTTGATTGGGTTGTGACTTGAGGGTTATGAATACCTCAATAGGTGGTTCTTGGACTAAACGGATAGGTTGGTTGGATTTGTTAGGTGTGTACAAATATGTGCATTGTTAAATTGGTGTGTAGAACTTTATGTCCTACTTGATTTGATATATCGCTATGATCGGTCTTGGTTCTTGTTTGAGCATGTAAGTAAATATCTACTTGTGCATTTCATAAAAGCCAGTATGTTATTTGGATTTGGTTTTTAATCGGGTGGGGCGTCATCGCCTATACGAATCGTAAGATTCGTATTTGCTATGGATCGCCGTACCTGGAGACCTCACACCCCTCCGTTGTTGGCCATAATGGGAAGTAGCCCTTTCTTGGTAACAATACGTGTCGTGATTGGCACTTAGCTAAATCGAATGATTCTTCTACGATAAAAGTCGATGACACCACAGAGCATCGATGTTGCACGATAAAGTATAACAAATGTATTGCAAAGGAGCAACACAACGACACGATTTGGGTACCTTCTCTATCCCTATGTGGCTTACTATGAGCACTTATATGAAAGATAACGTGCTATGTGATTTATGAAGTTTATGATACTTGATGACTTAGTACAAGTTATTGTTGGTATACGATTAAGATGCCATGATTTTATATATGCTTGTGCATTATACCATGCCACGCCATGCTATGCCATACATTGCATTTAGTAACTTACTGGGTCATTATGACTCATTTCGTGTGTTTGTTTTCCTTAGTTTTTGCAAAGAAGCTCGTTAGTACGTGTTGAAGCTTGGGCGCTTGATCGATAACAGTGGTCTTCCCAAGATAGCTTGGGGTTATTAGTATTATTGTATTTGTTATCTCACTACAAGAAAAAGGACTATTTGTGACTGCCTTTATTTGGGAGGGCCAAAAAACGGTCCCAAATACTAGATTTTGGGAAGGCAGAATTAACAGTGACAAATACTGAGTAATTGGCACCCTTTTCCCCTCCCCTTCCCAAATAATATTTTTTTAGGACTGTTTAGCATATCCCCGTACCAAATGTTTTGATGTTAAGCTCGATTATAATTTTTAGTTTCGCGCGAATGTTTCCCTCCGTAAAAAAATAGATGCGCCTCAAGTCATTTCTCCTAGGGCTCATTTTTTCCCTCTTTCGTGCGAATGTTTCTTTCTGGTGGTTGCTATGGAATCAGGTCACCCTCTCTCTCTCTCTCTCTCTCTCTCGCTCTCGCTCTCACTTTCTAAGGCCATCTGTTCAATTGTTGTTGCATCTGCTTGAGAATCCTTTCGTAAGAACCTTTCTCTCTCCCTCTCGTATTCTTTCTCTATTCTCCCCTGATTTATGCCCTAGGTTTTAACAAACAATTAATTTTCCCAAATTACCACTGTCTTCGTGCTTGCTAGGGCTATTACGAAATATATGAGAAACTCTCTATCGCTTCGACATTTCCTTGGGAATCCCTTTGGTAAGAACTTCTATCTCTCCCTCCCGTATTCTTTCTCTATTGCACCATAGTTCATAAGCCCATGATGCTTGATTTTCATGCATGTGTGTATGTGAATCGTTATGTTTGATTCTGTATGCCTGCAATTTGTGTTAGATTTTGGTTTAGTCTTAGGAGTTTGGAGTACTACCTGTAATTCATAGGTTAATTTGTGTTTCCATGCTTGAGCCGCAACTAGTATGAAGTCAATTTCTTTTACGAGTTGTGTGAATTTTGCTTTTAAGTTATGGAAGACAGTTTTTTTTATAAGTTTTTTCTTTCTCTTGTTTGGTTTTGCTCATCATGCACCAAATAAAGAAAAAAAAATGGTATTCATAGTTAAGATTTCATTTTTTCCTTCTAAAATCATGTGAACTGTTCCATGTATTATAATTCCATATTGATGATATTGATGTTGATGTATCCATGAATTACTATATTTTTTTCTATGTTTATGTCGATGGATTAGAATGCGTTTTGTTGTCAAGTAGTTTGAAAACTCATGTTGGAAGCAAAATATATTGATTTGGTAAAAGGAATTGATATTGCCTATGAAAACTTGATGTAGTTATTTAGTGCAATTCGGATTAGTCAAACTCAATACGTTGGTTCCAACCTACGAGGAACGCGTGCCATTTTTCTTCTTGTTGTCCTTGTTATGGGTTTCCAACAAGGACAAATCTCTAAATATAAATCAATTGGCAACTTAAAAAATCGCTAAGTTAAATGGAAGATTCAGGTTGTTTGTGCTGTGATTTTGTTCAAGCCGGTTGGCGCTTGAACCGTTAATTAAAACCACGACAACAAGATCTCTCTAACCATCGTTATAAAGCCGCAGAGCCGCCATACCGATGGCTAGAATGCGACCCTGTTTGAAGTGCTTGATTTTCTGATGCTTGTCCTGGAATCTCTCACCTCGACGTCATTCTTCTTGTGATTTCTGCGAAGACTGCAAAGTTTCGGGGCAAGTAGGCAACATAGCCCCTTGAATACCCCCTACTTGTTTTACCACCAAAAACAAAAATCACACACCAAACTTTTAACATATTTATAAACACTAGTTGGGAGAATTAATGATATTAACCTCCGGTAACATAGACAATGAGGAGTGTTTACGAAGAGGGCAAAGAGAAGGTCTCTAGGTTGAACTCGATGGGGAATAATGTTAACAACTGATCGGAATTGTTGGTCGTTGGAGTCTCGAACTCGGTCACACCGGCATCCTCAAGGACTCAATCAATGTGGTTTGAGGGCATATTTATCCTACGTGTGTTGCTCTTGCTTTGTTGCTTGTGTTACTGAATACCAATGCAACCATTGAAGAGAATAAGAAAGCTCGGAGCAAGTAGGAAGGGAGCCTTAGCCATGGTGGTATGTAGGACGATTTGACGGATAAATTGGCATCAGTTTTGTTCATGGACATGCGTGTTTCCCTCTATATCAATTTGGTGGTCTCGGTTAGTGTTCTAGGCTTATAGATGGTTGAGTATATAGCGATTCTTGGATTGTCGCTTTGGGTGTTTTTTGTAATAAAATTAATATAATTTTGCTTTGTTGAAAATAAAAATAAAAAATGCTTCAATTTTAAACCATGGTTGTTACTTCATTTTTCTCGCATAAGAAAGCGATTGTACATAATTGGAACTAGTCCGCTGTAGGCGTAATAATTCTAGTAGGTCAAAGACAGGACCAATTGAATTCAAGTATCTGGGCTTGAGAAGCTATTTCCACTATCAAGTACAAAGTCTCACCGGGCAGTACTACATCTGTCGCCCCAGTTTAATTTAAGCATATGCGAGAATTGTAGCTTAGTTAAACTATGCTTCATGCTCAAGATCTCTCATTAAGATTGAACATGGTGTTTCTCATTAAAGTCGGTTGGGCTTACATGACATTGGAATGCATTATCTGATCTCCTGGATGTAATATGGACTGGTAGCTCCTGATTGAAGACTGGCATTGGATCTCTTCAGAAAGAGTTATCTTCCAATGAGAACTTCCATGTAAATGGGTCACCAAGTAATTAATCATAGCCGAGTTTCCATTTTTGCAAACTCATAACCGTGGACATATCCTTGGCCCTCCCCAAATGGCGCATAACTAAAGGCTGGTGCTTGTTGCTTAAAGCGTGTCGGATCAAACTTTGATGGATCAGGGAATATCTTCTCATCCACATGTGTCATGCATGTTGACCAAAATACTTGCAAAACAGAAAGTTCATGTAAGTATACCTTCTTCTTTTATTTCAATTTCACATAATGTGATGAGAGTCAACCACGTGAGTCCCTGTGATTCCACCCCTTAGGATGCTTGCCATTACCATTGTCACAGTACTACTTGACATAACATTCTTCTCTTGCTAATATATATTGAAGATACATGAAATTAAGTAGAGATTTTGTGTCATACTTGCCACCCTTTGGGAATTATGTATCCACCGTACTCGATATGTTTGAGGGTCCTCCTGAAGGTACAAAACACCTAGGGTCATCCGTAAAGTCTCCATTGCTACTCTCCATGTGTACTTCATCTTGGTAAGATTGTCCCATGTTAGAAACTCCCTAAAAAACTTGCTATTGGAAATTGCCTCTTGTTCTGAAATCTCAATCATGTACTTTATTAGTTAATGTTCCTAAAAGAGACCGTGATGGGTGAAGTGAAGAGCTAGTTTCTTACCTTCAGAATAAATAGAAGGGTTATCTAAAAGCCAAACCAAGAAGGTAAGGAGGCTAGTGGTTGTATCATGTCTTACAAGCATCACCAAGACTATATTGTCCTTCTCCTTATCGACATCAATTTTGAATTGCCTTCTTTGCCAATGCAAGCAAGCAAATGATGAGATCTTGATACGGGATGCTTTTCATTCAATACCGACCTTTTCTGCTATAAGATCGAAACCATGGCTTTCATTTTATTGCATGCCTAAACACTATGGTTAAATTGAGTGAATGGCAAATTAATGGCATTGAAATCACTCCCGCAATCTTATCTTGACACTTGATATGATATTATCCCTTTTGCTTCCTTGTTCTATTCCAAATATAAGAGAGCAAATTATGTTGAAAGTCAAATCACACACCCCAAGAATTTCCTTTTGTTCTTCCAAACACCATTACAATTACCTACTTCCCAAAACTTCATTATTTTCCTTACCCTTGATTCATATACATAGATACTTAGATATATGCAGACACACACATGCATGCACGCCCACACACATACACATAGTGGTTTGGCCTGGATTTTCTTGTTGTTGTCGAGCTATTTTCTGACTAAAGTGCAATGACTAAATCATACCATCCATTTCATAGATTGTGCTGGAGTTGTAATCAAGTTATTTTCTAGAAAAGAAGTATGTCAACAAGGATATATCTTATTTAATTAAGAATAGTAGTTACTTGAGTACTTAATAGTGACAGGGCAGAAGTAGCTTATGATCTGAAAGCTGTAATCATGGTTTTCAATATAACATGTTTTCCCCAAATATCTAGCATGGATCAATGGAAATCCATCCAGCCATGAAAAAGGTAAATCTCACGAGAAGAAATAAATCATTTTATCGTTTATATTTTTTTTCTTCTTATTCATCATACTTGTAGCAGCACCAGCCTTTTCTTCTTATTGGAAGGAAGGCGTTGCCCTTCTGAAGCTTGTTATTCCTTCCTAAATTAGTGTCATTTCTATAATGAATTTGACAAAAAGGTCATTGCTAAGAAATAGCATCTAATCTAATGATGTGTCACACCTCGCTTCTTTTGTTTCTGGTTCACAAAATCATAGGGACCTCATATCATCAAGATTTTAGTGCATATATATCAAGGAATAAATAGCATGATTGATAGAAGAACAGCTCTTCCCTAGGATTAATCAAATTAAGAAAAAAAGAAAACATAAGCTCAAGCCAACTAAATGAAATACAACTTTCAGCTTCAATGTGGTACAAACATGAAAGCATGCAAACACCAAATGGAATCTAAAAGAAGCAGAAAAGGGTGCACGAAAACACCACCAGTTCACTTGGTGTATCATCACCAACTGCACTGATCATCAGATTGCAGACGGAGAAGAAAAAAAGAACAAGATGTCAAAAAATATTCTTTTGTCCTTCACATACCGTCAACACTTGAGATGCCAATATTAGATAAAAATAGGTATGGCAAAGTGTAATGATATCCTTGCTTGCATTTCCCAAGAGTAGTTTGATGTGACCCTAGGTTGGACACCTGCACCTTTAACAGGGTGGAATAGCCGCACACAACTACAACAGCAACAACAAAAAAAGGTAACTTGAAATAAAAATCTTATTTGAGTATGGAAGAGTTTTGGTAAGACGTCAACTATGAATTCAAATGAGCCAAGTTTATGTGGGAATTATGCACTGTAGAAGCTTGACTTTTTCTGGTGTGTTTTTTTATTTTGAAGGTTACAGCTAGGTTCGTTCAAAGCAAAGAACTTCATCATAAAAGAGGTGAATATCTTCTACGAATTACTGATGGATTTTATGTTACAGGACTTTTCTATTTTCTATTGGAATGGTTGGTCTCCCCTACTTTCTTTTTTTCATCATCGTATCTATTGCTTCTTGTGTCATTTTCTGTGCATAGGCTCAAACGCCTGAGGCAAACAAGAGAGGCTATCAGAGCTTGTTTAGAAACATGAGACATTTGGTGTTGGTTATCTTGGCCATCTTGTGTTCTGAGTTTACTACTTTGTGTGCCAAATTTTGGTAAATACTATCTCTTGCAAGGTATTTCTTTTAGTTATGCTTACTAAATGTAGCTTGAACTTTTGGAGATTAAGAAAGTATTAGCTCGAAGAACTTCTATAATGAAACAAATGCCAAAAAATTACAAGTTCCCTGTAACTTTTGGCATGCATTAGTCTAGGAACACTTCCTAAAATTGGATCTAATGCTATTAGATCTAAGCATTGCTGGAATTTTGCTGGTAGGTACCTAGATGAATTTCTTGTAATTTTGATATGTTTGTGTCCTTTTCTGGTTATGACCATTACAATCTTCTACCATGACACATGATGCCAAATTCATCTATAGATGTATAATAGGATCATTGGAAGAACAGAAGATAAAACAGGTTCAAACTTCAGTCAAGACTAACTAGCTTGAAGCCTGAAATGCATTGTGTTTTGGGTTTTAGCATGTAGAGCAGTGTTTATAAAATATGTGGCTCAACTATTCCAGCGTTTATAGGCTTTATTTATGCATTTCCAAATTCTGTAGAGACATCGGAAAACCCTCCTTTTCCACTCTCCATATTCGCACCAATCCTATCGATTACTCTCCCTGGGCTATCGAATTTTCGAGTGATCTAGGGTTTGCTCTGTGAATTCATGCGATTTCGATGGTTATAAATTCTATTGAAGAATCACGAATTTGCAGTCGGTTTTCTTGTTCATTTCAAAACAGAGGAATGGATCTTCCGCAAGAAACAGACGATTACATTCGAGAATCGATTGAGTATTCACTAGGCCTTCCCGTATCTAAGCATACGCTCGAATTAAAGCTTCGAGCCTCCGTTGAAGCCCATCAATACTTTTACTTGCAATCCATCAATACTTTTACTTGCAATCCACAACTCAAGGACAAAAACGATGTTATCGAGCTGTTAGGGCTGAATCAAGTATGAACGCACAAGCTTTGAAGAAGTTTGTTGAAGAAAATAAGAAATTGGTCGAGAATGCACTAATCTATTAGGTCGGTACGAAGTGGGAGAGGGAGTGCTCGTTGTATGACCATGATCGAGAAGCTTTAATGGAATTCGAATGAGGCGATGAGCGTGCAAATGAAGCGCAGAATCATGCCCATGAGTTGGAAGAGGAGCTTAGTAGAGTATCTCGGAGAATTATAGTTTTATAAACATCAATCGAGATCCAAAGAAGTTGGTGCATTGATGAGAGCACCTCTATGGAACACTTTCGCCTCGATTCTCTGGCTGTCGACTTTGGTAAGCAAAGATGAAGTCGCGTCCCGTAGCACGCTTCATTTTTGGAGGCCAACAAGAAGTGTGGAAGTATGCTAAAGGATGCTGAATATGTGGAATAGCTTGTAGCCTTCAATTCAGAAAGTTGTAGCACTGGCTTCTGATGTCAAGACTCTTCAGAAAGACGAGGACCATTTAAGGATTAACCTTACAAGAGCTGAGGAAGAGGTAAAATTCTTGTTTCAAGAAAACAACATATTGGACAAGGAGAACAAAAGGCTGATGAGGCAACTCCACAGAGAAAGACATCATTCTGATTCTGGTGGAAAACATTCTAACAGTTCATCTACAAAGAGCAATAAGCGAAAATCTAGCCCCAAGACAAATAGCCCCATTGAGAAAATTAACTTTAGTGATTGTGATTCATCGAGGCAGTCCTTTTTCTCCCTTGCAACATAACTCTCCAGAGTCTAGAATGCACAAGAAGTAACTAGTAGGAACTTCCATGACCTGCTTATTTTTTTTTCTCTCTCGCTGTTACTCCCCAAGTAACCGTTGATTGAAAGTCTATTCTTAAAACTAATATCTGTTTGTGTTTCGTCTATTGCAAAGTTGCTCTAGTCACAATGACAGTTCCATATTCAACTAAAAAAGGAAAAAAGAAAGGAACTTGTTTCAAACCCTTTTTCTTACTATTTGGATTTTCCATTTCCTGAGCTTAAATCACTCGAGTGTGTGTGTCTGTGTGTGTGTGTGTGTGTGCTTTTTTTTTACAGGTCTGTGTGTGATTGTGTATATAGCATAAGAGTTATAGAAGCTTTATGAGACTCTTTAGTACATGAGCATGTTGGAGCGGATACACAGGAGAGAAAGCATGCTAAAGTTTACAGACTAGTATTATATCATGCCATTCATAATCAAGTCTTCTTTGATAAACCAATTTCGATTGGTTCAATCACACAAACATGATGTCCTGCTTTCTCTCCAAATATGTATCACGATTATCTGTATTGCTGATGTATGTTTGTAGTTTTGCAATTTTGACTATTTGATCGATTGGTTATTTGAAAAACATGATTAGTATGTGATTTGTCTCTCAGGCTCAAGCGTTACGTAATTATATCAATCGTAAGTAGCTGGAGTTCCCAATCGTAATTATACCAATCAAAACATGTACAGATGTTAATAAGGTGAAGAAGTGGAGTGGACTAATCTGGATGGCATACAGGTTTGAGATATCCTTGTAAGCTTAATAGCAAAATGTAGAAGATACACCAGTTGGCCACCAACAGTGTATCGTGTGAATACAGAATATCAAAAGAAGCCATAAGACAGCCAGCTTGCCAATCTTTACGTTCTTCTCTCCTAGGAAACTCATGATAGCATTTTCTTTTGCCAACTCTTGAAGCTCCAGCAGTGTCAGGTGTAATCATACTCAAGTTAATAATGCAGTAACATTTTATAAAATAAACAACATGTTCATAATCATAAAGATGAAACAATATCCTCTTAATCAAGTGTAAGGATGCTAAAGTCATGGAGACATACATGCAAAATCAGAACCTAATATTGGGATGATTGGATTTTTTTTTTCGAAATAAATATATTCCCAGTTATTGATTGGCTCTCATGTTTTGAGGCTTGTTTTACTTATGCAAGTCAAATGTTATTGATTGGCTCTCATGTTTTGACGCTTGTTGTACTTATGCAGGTCAAATTTCACTAGCTAACTTTTACTTGGCGAGCCATCAGTTTAATAGTCAAAAATTTACTAGCACCTCAACAAGTATTTTTATTTCTCTTTCCTATTACTTTTAAATTAGGCATGTATGGTGAGTAAATCGAAGTGTGTAATACTACCCTTTGTGTATGTGTTTTGGTGTTGATACTTATTAACTTGCTTTGAAATGTGAGAACTTAATAAAGAACATAGATCCTATTGTTTTCATATTACTCCATACAAATTTTCAGTGTTGCTACCTGTTTTTTCTTTTTACCAAAATGCAACAAAAATGCTACTAAAGTAACTAATTTTTATAACTCCATACTTATTTATTTTACTACAACTCATTTTTCTTCTTCCAATTGCTGAAAGAGGAGAGCAATCAACTGTTGGGGTGCCCTCGTTTGATGGGTGTGCACCATTGTTTTGTTGTTGTACTCAAATGCTTTGTTGGGGTGCCCTCGCTTGATGGGTGTGCACCATTGTTTTGTTGTTGTACGTAAATGCTTTGTTGGGGTGCCCTCGTTTGATGGATGTTATAAGGTTGATTAATGGTTATAAAGTTAATTAAATTAGGCCTTATATTTTTTTTTCATGCACTCATACTTTAGGCCTCAATTTAGGTAGAGATGACTACATTCATTCATATATCTCCTTAATTTTAGTAAAAATCTAAAAATGAACACTCATCTTGATACAAGTACATATTTTCCTTCCACACTACGACTAAGTAGATTCCATTTGGTGTTATTTTTACCTAAATGTTACTACATCCTAATTAAAATTGTAATTTTGTATCATGCAACTCTAGCCCATATACCAATATTAAAATTGTAACAATGAGATAGTAGCTTAATCTACTAGAGTGGTTGTTGGATTGTCAAGACTCGAGTTCTTGATATAAGTACCCATAGCAGGTTTTCCAATACACTAAGCATCTTCCACAGACTTCGGTATCCTTATATTTTCCAACAAAACACATATGGATTCCCCCTGCCTTTTATGCTTCTGCTTGCCATTTTATTCCTTCTCTTCCTATAACAAAAATCTTTATGTCCGCCTCACTCTAAGCATCGTCACGCACAAAGTGGCCTTAATCTCCATCACCTTGTAACTAGACCCGAGTTAATTATTTGCAACAATTCCAACCATCAAGTGGTCCCTTGACCTTTAAGGCTGCAAACAACCGGTTCCATTAGCCCTCATATAGGCAATCTCTCCTCAATCACATCAACTTCAACTTCAAAAAAACATATTCACAGGAAAACTTCCCAATTCACTAAAAAAACCTTATTCAACTAAGGGTTCTCAACATGAGCTTCAATAGCCTCACAGGCATTATACCAGCAAATATAAGCCAATGCATGGAGCTTACACTTAGAGTCATTGACTTGATGCAAAATGAAATTTTTGGAGAAATTCCCAATTCCATTGGTGACCGCAAGAGCTTGCTGAGTTGCTCATTGCTAATAATTATTTCTTTCCAAATCCAAATTCTTTGGGTAAAGTAAAAGTGTTGGCAACTCTTGATCTCTCTTCAAATCGCAAATTTTTGGCCCAATCCCTTTGAGCTACAAAGCATGATCCCCCTGCAATCTTTGAATATGTCTTTCAATGATCTTCATGGTACAGTTCCTAATAATGCGGTGTTCACAAATCTCACTAACATGATATATAGATATCAGAGAATGCATATAATAATAGCAGATCTGCTGATGTTTCCAGATTTGCAGAAGTAAACCTATGTTTTTTGTTTTTCTTACTTCAGCACACAAGTTACAGAGATCCTAGCAGTAAATTGGTCTTTCAGTAATAGCTTAATGAACAGGACTGAATGGATAACTGAAGTTGAAATTTTTATAAATATCTCGACGGAGTATCTAAGGAAATAACAGTAAGGACAGTGAGAGCCATCTAAGTATTTGGCTATTTGCATGAGACTTTTACCTTGACTTCTTGACAAGACTTGCTTTACGCTTTATATCCTCCAAAATTCCTTCCTTTCTCAATATCTCGTGCCTATATTCGCGCAGGTTCTTCTATTAGTTCTTCTATTGATGCACACGAATAACAACATCGTCTCCTCGTGTGGATACAAATGGCTCGATCTAGTGTAGGACAGGTAGATCTAGTACCCTTAATCTATAGTGTAGATCTCTTGAGGTACCTCTTTTTTTTTCTTTTCTTTTTTTGGCGTTATTTATACTAATTATATAATTTTTGTTGTAGGCTCGGACCAACTCACCGATGGACGACTTGAGCTAGCTATTTCAATGATGAACGAAGTGATCTGTCTATTTCAATAGACACTTTTGTATAAGAAAGATACTTATTGAAACTTTAGTTTTTGAAGGGTAGTTGATCTACATACAATCTTTTTTTATTGTACTTTTATGTAATTTTGAATGTTTTTTATGTTATGCTTTTGACTAATTGGGTACCAATTAGAAACTTATCTATATAATTAGTTTATGTTATGATTTCAATTCATTTCTATAAAATATAATTGTTTTCCATTTGATAATTAGCATATATTTGACTCCAACAAATGGTGGTCATCTCATATTAAAACGATATCAAATACAAAAATAATTGGTTACAAATGGTATTTGGGAGGGCATCAACCGTGCCAAATACAACGTGGGGAGGCCAAACACAACAGTCCCAAATACTATTTGGGAGGGCAAAAAAACCGTGCCAATAACTTTTTGGGAGGGCAACTGAACCGTCCCAAATACTATTTGGGAAGGCAACCAAAATCGTGCCAATTACTATTTGGGAGGGCAACCCAACTGTGCCAAAAACTATTTGGGACGGAATCAAAACTGTGCCTAATTATACTATTTGGGAGGGCAGATAAACCGTGCCAAATAGTCTTTGGCACGGTTCAACAAAACCGTCCCAAATGCAAGTATTTGGCACGGTTTAAAAAAAACCGTCCCAAATGCACGCTAACTGGCACCACCCTATCAAACTGTCCCCTTTGCCGTCCCAAATAGTATTTGGGACGGTTTTGAGCCGAGACAAATGTATTTGGCACCCTCGTAGTTAGGAAGGAGCCAAAACCGTCCCAAAACCATGCGAAATACTATTTGGGACGGTTTTGGCAGTATTTGGCACGGTTTTTTGTCTTCCCAAATACCTTATTTTCTTGTAGTGTCTTGTGAGATACGGACGTGAAGTTATGTAAACTTTACTTGGGTAGTTATGTTAGTATCTTATTATTGTTTTATTTTAGGAGCCGACTTGTCGGGTCGAGCTGTTGTATTTAATTAGAAGTTATTCCGTTGTCTTTCTGAGCAAGGTTTTAGCTCGCTTGTTCTAGTATTATGTTATTGCTATTTCTGTCCCCGACAACTTTAGTCGAGAGACATTGGTTTAGTGGTTAGTATTTTATCTCTTACTCTTTTAGTTGATTTATTCCTCCGGCATGTTATAGCCGTAGAGTTGTTGTTTATCGTTGGGTTCTTGTTGCTTCACGGCCTTAGGTTGCCGATGGTTTGTTGTCCGGCGCAATGTTGCGCCACGCGAGTCGTAGATTTGTCGAGAGATAGTCGCTCTCTGCCTTTGTATTCCTTAGTTTATAATTATAGGTTTTGGTCCCACTTATGATTCGCTTCCATTTTAGTTTTTGGTTATTCGGTTTTGCCGTTATGGCTTTACTTTCTGCTTAGAGTTTGTTGGTTAAACTCTTGACTCGCACCACTACGCTTAGCGAGTGCTTGTCCGTCTTTTAGCTTGTCTTGATGGCACGACCTTGGGATTTCGCATTGAGTCCGGTCACAGCTTGGTATCGTGTTAGCTATTTCGCCAGATAGGTTCCTTGGCCTTGTTTGGGTTGGGTTTATTGTTGAGTTATTAACGCCGAAAGTGTTCTTTGTAGGCGTATTATGTCGGGAACTTGGCGTGGAGCTAGTTCTATTATACCTTGTTCGAGTACGGGCGAGAGAGGAGAATGTTAACGATCCGCGTGTGACTCCTCAACGTATGTTTGATGAAGACGGTTCCTACTGTCTTGAGAACTTCTTGAAGTTTAAACCGAAAGTTTTGATGGAGAGCCGATACTATTAAGGCGAAACATTGGCTAGAAAGCATGGAGAGGATCTTTGCGCTTGGGTAGTACATCGAAGAAATGGTTACCTTAGCGGTGTTTAGATTGGATGGTGCGGCCGAGCATTGGTGGCTTGAAATACGAGATCATTGGAGACAAAGATGGAGTGCCTCGAGTGTGGGAAAACTTTGTCAAGGAGTTTATGGTACGGTTTGGTCGGTAGTAACTCGAGAAAGAGGAGAGATGGAATTCTAATGTTAGAACAAGGAGATATGACCGTGGCTCAAGATTCAACAAAGTTTATGGAGTTGGCTCGTTATCGTAGTTACTTGGTGCCGATGAGGCTAGGAAGACCGAGAGGTTTGTGAAAGGCCCGAAGACGAATTATCGTGAGGCGCTTATTCCGCATTACTACTACGGATTACCAAGGGGCCGTGGATCGTGCATATGCGATGGAGCCGACATCGAGGAGTACGCTCAAAAGAAAATATCAAAGACTAATAGGGGCCCTCGAGGATAAGAGAAGGCGTCGGCACCTCAAGCTAGTCAAGGAAAGATGCGTCGGTGGCCGAGTGGTGATACTACTTCTACTCTGAGAAGACGAGGTGGCGAGTTGACATGCAACTTTTGTAAGAGGACAGACACACCGAGGATAGGTGCTTTGGGTACAACAGAAAATGCTTTGTTTGTGGCGGCGATCATGTTCAGAAGATTGCCCGAAGAGGAGAGTTAGTCACCGGGAGTACTAGTCAACAATTCAGTGGCTCCAAGAAAGAGATGGTGACGGTCGGCTAGAGTTTGAGGCAAGCAGCTGGCGGTTGGCCATCGTGGAGTTTTGAGACCTATCCGAAATAGGAAGGTATATTCTTATATATATATATATATATATAAACTATACCGTTGCTACTATTACCGTTATTATGAGTACGCGCTTTAATCGTTAGCTCATGTGCATTCATACATACATTATATGGTGTATTGTGTAATATTGGTTATTTGCTCGATCGGGAATAATACCCCAATGTGAGATTGATATATGATATGGTTCGTTTGTAAATTACCGGTAGGTAATCGTACGTTGTGTATGGATTCTTGTTTAGTATATATATATAAGACTATGTTATATATAGAGTTGTGGTTTTGTGTGGTTGTATATAAAGGCCATAGTATGTATATGTATATATGAATATATATATAAAGTATGAATTGTATATTGATACTTATCGGTGTGGTATGACGTTTGTATATTCTATAAAGATATGTTTTATGTAATGGATAATATAATACCATATTATTGTAAGTGGTTATTATGCGAGTAGGATATACACTCGACTTGTGAGAAGGTTAGAGTGCTGCGATTGATCAGTTGATTTCGGTTGCACGGGAGAGATTGACGCTTCACCGTGAGTATTGAGACGTTAACGTTGCGATAGGATGCTTAGTATATGCATTGGTTGTAGACTTGGTCTAGAGCTTAAGAAAGGATAGTTTTGCGGAGTATGGACGTTGCGGGCATTAGTAGCCTTGTCGATTCGTGGTGATTACTAGGAAATCATCTTGGTTGGGTGTACTATGCACGAGTTTGTGATAGCTATGATTGTTGTTTGCTAAGGTAATAGACCTTGTTACTTGGCCTGAATTTTTATTCAGTTACGTGCATTAGTTGTAGGAAACACCTACTTGATGCATTTACATAGTAGTATATTAAATTCTCATCTCATAATTTCATGTTCATTCATTTCATTAGTATAGGAGACTGTTTGAAGGATGCTTAAAACTTTTTACTCATGAACCTTTGCATCCTTACGACGGAAACTTTTGAAGCTAATTCAGTAGGTACCCTGAATTGGTGAGCAAAAGGAATTCGTCGTTGGACTAGGATTGGTAAGAATTAAGTTAGAAATTGACTATACCCGTTACCAAATGGAATGGACAGAAATGGAAATGGATTTTCAAAACATTTCATTAATGTGCTCTTATGTGTTAGTACCCGCGATAGGGAAAATCGCGAGTATGGTTTACATGATTTGAAATGCCGATTTGATTATCTTTGATTTGTTTGCGAATTGCTCCATAGGCAATTATTAATTCTTGTAACTTAGAATCTCTTGTGCTTGAATTTCTTTATGTGCCCCGAGACAAATAGTTTCGGTAGTTGAATGTGTTCTTGCGTTGAAATTTGGAATTTTGGCTTACATGTTTGGCCTAGTGTTGTTCGTATGTGTATTCGTGACTCAAGTATGAGTCATACTGTTTCCAATCGAAGGTGTTTGAAGTTGTTATGTCTTTTGAGGTTTCGTAGACTTTTGAATTTGGATTATTATAGTTCGACCCTCGTGTATATTGTGGTGGTGGACTCGGAGATTCGAGTCAAGGTTGGTTTGTATCATGATTTAGAATTCGGGACGAATTCTTTTTAAGGTGGAGAGGGTGTAACACCCCGCTCCTTCGTTAGCTCGGTTTGCGTGCTATACTTGCACTTCTTCCTTTGTTGACTGTATGATTGGTTTGCGAGAGGGTCTAGATATGTATGAGAGACCATATTAAGACCAAAACATTATTAAGAGACTCCATATATTTGTTGACTTTCTAAAGTCACAAGTCGTGACTCGACGATAGTCGGAATGCGACGCGATTGAGGGTTTGCTTGCGTTTTGCGTTCGTGACCTCGGTTTGGTCCTAGACCTCTTTAAGATGGTTTATTAACATGTTTAGATGCATTAGACTTCAAGTTGGAGGTGTTCCTTAAGTCTATCGATGATTTTGGAAGCTTTGGAGATAGCGTTCGTCTCTATCGCGTAGTTCGGGAATCGAGTCGCGTAATCGTCTCTCCTTTGGGATTCTTATTTCCCTAGTTGTTATTCAACTTTCTAGAAGTATTTAAGCTTCTTCATTAGCCCTTAGACTTGCCTTAAAGGTCTCCCTTCATTGCTCGTTCGACTGCGAGTTCGTTCGTCGTTCCGGTTGCACGTTGTTGTACCCCTTCCCGGTTTCGCTCGAGTTGTCTCGGGAGTTCTTCGGGTGTGTTTCTGACTTGTTTTGAGTTGGGTTAGACCTTAGAATGGTTGCCCATAAGTTTGGGACCATTTAGGACATGTTTAGACCAAGTTTTGAAGGTTCAGAGGCCCGCGCCCGCACAGGAGGCGCCCGCCTGGGCAAGTCGAGAGTAATTCTGATTCAGCCCAAGCCTCTGGAGATGAGGCGCCCGCCTGGAGAGATGTGAGGCGCCCGCCTCAACATCAGATCACATTACGGGATTTTTTCCCCTGTTTTGATGATGAACGATTTTTACACCCAAACCCCTATTCAAACCTTTTCTAAACCTCACTTAAACCTCCCTAACCCTCCTTACTTATACACTAACATATCTAACAAGTTTTAAGGGTTGATTAAGAGAGCATTAGTGATCATTAAGCCCATAAATATCTGATTTTAAGTGACCACATCCAAGTGACACTTGTCCCACTCACTTGTTGACCATACTTAAGCCACAAATCTGATGTT
Organism: Codonopsis lanceolata; assembly: GCA_013146195.2. Classification (NCBI taxonomy): domain Eukaryota; kingdom Viridiplantae; phylum Streptophyta; class Magnoliopsida; order Asterales; family Campanulaceae; genus Codonopsis; species Codonopsis lanceolata. Next base: position 18,948 of record JABEVN020001597.1, read on the forward strand.
GTGACCTCATTTCTCACCCTTCTCCTCCAAAAAACGTGGTTAGCCTCTCCCATGGAGTTCTCTTGAGTTCTTGAAGCTATCTTCCTCATCCTCCATGATCCTTCCCTCATTTGCCCAAGCCACCTCCACAAGAAGTGAAGAGCTTGAAGAGTAGAGCATTTCCAACCGATTAGTTTTCTTCTTTGCTTTCTTGGGTGTAAAATACTTGTAAGTTACTTCTTCTCTCTTTGATTTTGTACTCATTGATCCTAAGGAAAACAAACTCTATGCTATTTGAGGTCAATGAGTACACATACTTGCTTTGTGTGATGTTTAACTTGTGATTTGAGCATGTGAACTTGTTAAGAGCATGTGTAGGATGACTTCTATGATTATTGAAGTATATTGTTACTCTTCATCTTGTGGTTCTAGGATTATGAGCTTGCTAGAAATCATGTTTACCATTTATTTGGGTTTATTATGATAGTAGGCATAAATTTGGGAATTTGGATGTGTGATCTCACTAGATAATATGAGTATGACCATTTATTTGAGATTATGTGATTTGTAAAATGGGTATAAGGTTTTGTCGAGTTCTATGGATTTAAATCTTGGGAATTTAGTCCGAATGATTTTTGGGAAAATTGTTACAAATGTGAATGCTATGTTAATTTGGGGATTTATGAAATAGGTATTTAATGTTGTGTGATAATTAAGACTCAATGGAGTTGTTTTAGGTTCAATATATGTTGGTGAGCATTAGGTTAAAACCCTACGATGTACGGGTTGGGTTGGTTTTGATTATGAGTACCCGAGCATCTTAAATTGTGTACCATTTGTGACTCCCATGATATAGAGGCTTATTGGGGATTTGTTTAGGGCGTGCTCGTTAGGGCACGGAGCATTAGAGATCAACCTATGATCTCGTATTACCTTAAGAAATGATTATTTGAATGGGTCCTCTCTTAGGGAATTTGGTCGCGTGCACATGAAAGCACTTGCGAGGATATGACTACGGCTTAGTTTTGATACCCTTGAGATTGGCTTTAAGGAAGTCGAATATTTACGACGGTTGGGACTATGGTTGAGTCCGGTACCGTTACCGTGAAGCTTGAATGCTAAGCCTTGATTTATGATTGTTCTTAGACTAAAGTAATAGTCTTTGGTTTGATCTCGAGTAGAGGGCTATAGTAGACCTCACATTGTGATTTCTTGAGCTTATATGCTACGTTTGATTGGGTTGTGACTTGAGGGTTATGAATACCTCAATAGGTGGTTCTTGGACTAAACGGATAGGTTGGTTGGATTTGTTAGGTGTGTACAAATATGTGCATTGTTAAATTGGTGTGTAGAACTTTATGTCCTACTTGATTTGATATGTCCGCTATGATCGGTCTTGGTTCTTGTTTGAGCATGTAAGTAAATATCTACTTGTGCATTTCATAAAAAGCCCAGTGGCATTATTTGGATTTGGTTTTTATGTCGTGGTAGACGATACATCGCCTATACTGAATCGTAAGATTCGTATTTGCTATGGATCGCCGTGCACTGGACCTCACACACCCCTCCGTTGTTGGCCGCAATGGGGAAGTAGCCCCTTTGCCGTAACAATACGTGCCGCATTGGCTTGCTAGCTAAATCGAATGATTCTCGATAAAAGTCGATGACACCACAGAGCATCGATGTTGCACGATAAAGTATAACAGTGTGTATTGCAGGAGCAACACAACGACACGATTTGGGTACCTTCTCTATCCCTTATGTGGCTTACTATGAGCACTTATATGAAAGATAACGTGCTATGTGATTTATGAAGTTTATGATACTTGATGACTTAGTACAAGTTATTGTTGGTATACGATTAAGATGCCATGATTTTATATATGCTTGTGCATTATACCATGCCACGCCATGCTATGCCATACATTGCATTTAGTAACTTATCGGGTCATTATGACTCATTTCGTGTGTTTGTTTTCCTTAGTTTTTGGCAAGTAAGCTCGTTAGTACGTGTTGAAGCTTCTGCGCTTGATCGATAACAGTGGTCTTCCCGTATAGCTTGGGGTTATTAGTATTATTGTATTTGTTATCTCACTACAAGAAAAAGGACTATTTGATTTGCGCTTTATTTGGGAGGGCCAAAAACGGTCCCAATACTAGATTTTGGGAAGGCAGAATTAACAGTGACAAATACTGAGTAATTGGCACCCTTTTCCCCTCCCCTTCCCAAATAATATTTTTTTAGGACTGTTTAGCATATCCCCGTACCAAATGTTTTGATGTTAAGCTCTATTATAATTTTTAGTTTCGCGCGAATGTTTCCCTCCGTAAAAAAAAAAAATAGACGCGCCTTAAGTCATTTCTACCGGGCTCATTTTTTCCTCTTTCGCATGCGTAATGTTTCTTTCGGTGGTTGCTATGGAATCGTCACTCTCTCTCGCTCTCGCTCTCACTTTCTAAGGCCATCTGCTCAATTGTTGTTGCATCCGCTTGAGAATCCTTTCTGTAAGAACCTTTCTCTCCCTCTCGTATTCTTTCTTTCTCTATTCTCCCCCGATTTATGCCCTAGGTTTTAACAAACAATTAATTTTCCCAAATTACTACTGCCACGCTGCCTTCGCTAGGCTATTACGAAATATATGAGAAACTCTCTCTATCGCTCGACATTTCCTTTGGGAACTTTGGTAAGAACTTCTATCTCTCCCTCCCCGATTTTCTCTATTGCACCATAGTTCATAAGCCCATGATGCTTGATTTTCGCATGTGTGTATATGAATCGTTATGTTTGATTCTGTATGGCTCGCAATTTGTGTTAGATTTTGGTTTAGTCTTAGGAGTTTGGAGTACTACCTGTAATTCATAGGTTAATTTGTGTTTCCATGCTTGAGCCACAACTAGTATGAAGTCAATTTCTTTTACGAGTTGTGTGAATTTTGCTTTTAAGTTATGGAAGACGCTTTTTTTATAAGTTTTTTCTTTCTCTTGTTTGGTTTTGCTCATCATGCACCAAATAAAGAAAAAATGGTATTCATAGTTAAGATTTCATTTTTTCCTTCTAAAATCATGTGAACTGCTCCATGTATTATAATTCCATATTGATGATATTGATGTTTATGTATCCATGAATTACTATATTTTTTTCTATGTTTATGTCGATGGATTAGAATGCTTTGTTGTCAAGTAGTTTGAAAACTCATGTTGGAAGCAAAATATCTTGATTTGGTAAAGGAATTGATATTGCCTATGAAAACTTGATGTAGTTATTTAGTGCAATTGGATTAGTCAAACTCAACACGTTGGTTCCAACATCACGAGGAACGCCAAGCCATTTTTTTCTTGTTGTCCTTGTTATGGTTTCCAACAAGGACAAATCTCTACAATATAAATCAATTGGCGACTTAAAAAATCGCTAAGTTAAATGGAAGATTCGGTTGTTTGACGCCGTGATTTTGTTCAAGCCGGGTTCGCGCTTGAACTGTTAATTAAAACCACGACAACAAGATCTCTAACCATCGTTATAAAGCCGCTGAGCTACCGCCACAATGGATGGCTAAAATGCAACCCCTGCTTTGAAGTGCTTGATTTTCTCGATGCTTGTCCTGGAATCTCTCACCCTCGGCCATTCTTCTTGTGATTTCTGCGAAGATCGCAAGTTTCTGGCAAGTAGGCAACATAGCCCCTTGAATACCCCTACTTGTTTTACCACCAAAAACAAAAATCACACACCAAACTTTTAACATATTTATAAACACTAGTTGGGAGAATTAATGATATTAACCTCGGAACATAGACAATGAGGAGTGTTTACGAAGAGGGCAAAGAGAAGGTCTCTAGGTTGAACCTCGATGGGGAATAATGTTAACAATCTGCATCGAATTGTTGGTCGTTGGAGTCTCTGAACTCCCACACCGGCATCCTCAAGGACTCAATCAATGTGGTTTGAGGGCATATTTATCCTAATGTGTTCTTGCTTTGTTGCTTGTGTTCTGAATACCAATGCAACCATTGAAGAGAATAAGAAAGCTCTGAGCAAGTAGGAAGGAGCCTTAGCCATGGTGGTATGTAGGACGATTTGACTAAATTGGCATCGCTTTTGTTCATGGATATGCGTGTTTCCCTCTATATCAATTTGGTGGTCTCGCTTAGTGTTCTAGGCTTATAGCTGGTTGAGTATATAGCGCTTCTTGGATTGTCGCCGCTGGTGTTTCTTTGTAATAAGATTAATATAATTTTGCTGTTGAAAATAAAAATAAAAAAATGCTTCAATTTTAAACCATGGTTGTTACTTCATTTTCTCGCATAAGAAAGCGATTGTACATAATTGGAACTAGTCTGCCTGTAGGCGTATCATCAGTCAATTCTAGTAGGTCAAAGACAGACCATTGAATTCAAGTATCCGGGCTTGAGAAGCTATTTCCACTATCAAGTACAAAGTCTCACCGGCAAGACTACATCTGTCGCCCCCGCTTTAATTTAAGCATATGCGAGAATTGTAGCTTAGTTAAACTATGCTTCATGCTCAAGATCTCTCATTAAGATTGAACATGGTGTTTCTCATTAAAGTCGGTTGGGCTTACATGACATTGGAATGCATTATCTCGATCTCTCGATGTAATATGGACGGTAGCTCCTCGATTGAAGATCGGCATTGGATCTCTTCGAAAGAGTTATCTTCCAATGAGAACTTCCTTGTAAATGGGTCACCAAGTAATGAATCATAGCCGAGTTTCCATTTTTGCAAACTCATAACCAGACATATCCTTGGCCCTCCCCAAATGGCATAACTAAAGGTCACGGTGCTTGTTGCTTAAAGCGTGTCGATCAAACTTTGATGGATCAGTGAATATCTTCTATCCACATGTGTCATGCATGTTGACCAAAATACCCGCAAAACAAAGTTCATGTAACTATACCTTCTTCTTTTATTTCAATTTCACATAATGTGATGAGAGTCAACCACGTGAGTCCTCGTGATTCCACCCCTTAGGATGCTTGCCATTACCATTGTCACAAGATTACTTGACATAACATTCTTCTCTTGCTAATATATATTGAAGATACATGAAATTAAGTAGAATTTTGTGTCATACTTGCCACCCTTTGGGAATTATGTATCCACCGTATTTATATCTTTGAGGTCCTCCCAAGGTACAAAACACCTAGGGTCATCCGTAAAGTCTCCATTGCTACTCCATGTGTACTTCATCTTGGTAAGATTGTCCCATGTCGAAACTCCCTAAAAAACTTGCTATTGGAAATTGCCTCTTGTTCAAATCTCAATCATGTCCTTTATTAGTTAATGTTCCTAAAAGAGCGTGATGGGTGAAGTGAAGCTGAGCTAGTTTCTACCTTTTAAGAAAT
>JABEVN020001598.1:0-24296 GCA_013146195.2 Codonopsis lanceolata
CATAAGCAATGCCTGGGCGAAGTACTAACCATCAAATACATTATTGAACCTATGGCATCGGGAGTAAGGACTCTACTATTTGATTCATTTCAATTGATTTTTCTGACATCGCTTCTTTACTAAGCACAAATGCGAGGCAAGGGGAACATCAAATGTAATCAACATTAATCATCGAGAATTTACTCAAAATCTTTTCAACGTATGAAATTTGGTTCAAGCAAACAATGACAGCCTTATCTCTAATTAATAAATTCATGCCAAGATCTTACTAGCATCGCTTAAATACTTCATGTCAAATTTAGCACTCAAGCAATTTTAACATATTCAATCGATTTAGAGCATGGGCTAATAAGAAGCATATCATCCACATATACTGAGCAAGAAAAACAGCACACTCCTATCATTTTGAAATACAAACAATGATCATAAGCATAGCAATTTCAAATCTAGCATGCATTGATCAAATTTAATATTCCACATGCGAGGAGATTGTTTAGGCTATATAGGATTTTTTAACAAGCACACATAGTCACGCCGATTATCTACATATCCCCTGCTGCCTCATATAGATTTTTTCAACCAAATCACCATGCAAAAAGGCGCTTTAACATCCATCTGCTTTCAATTCTAATCAAATTGAGCTACCAAAGCAAGCATAATCCTAATAATGTGAACTTAACAACGGAGCAAAATTTCACAGTAATCTTCCTTCCTCGAGTAAACTTTAGCCACTAATCTAGCTTTAAAACTGACTGTCCGATTCACCTTTGATTTTATAAAGCCACTTACAAGAAACTACTTTAACAGCTCTTAGGCTTAGGCACTAAATCCAAGTCCGATTAATGTAATCTAAGTCATTTCTCATTCATGGCATTAATCCAATCATTACTTTTCGCATTTTAAAGCTTTATTTATAAGTCTTGCTCCTGAATTATCAATAGATTCAAACACACCGAAAACAATGAAGTCATATGAAAATCATCAAAACGGAAGGCCGCTTAGAAATCCGCTTCCAGGTCTATCACGCATAAGCTGATAGTCATGCAAATCATCCAATTCAGTGAATTTCTTTTGTCCATTTTCATTCTTCATTTTGCTCATCAAGTCATTTTCAGTATCATTTTCAATTTCGCATTCACATTATCGTGCAATTCATGCAAATTATCCACATTGCAATCTGCACTCTCCACCACTTTAATTCACATTTTCGATTGGTCATCAGTATCACCTCGATCCTTACCTGGATGCTCCACCAAATGGGAGCCGGAGGATAGGCTCTGCTGGAAGGCCAGTGGAAAGTCATTCATTAAATATCACATCCCTACATGATTATTGGAAACCCTGCTCCTCACGCAACCACAACCTATAACCTTTAACGCCCCTGAACCCAAAACATGATCTCACCGACCAGGTTCAAGAAGCTTTCTACGGGATAGCAAGGCCGCACACTGAAAATCTAAATCCCTACCTGAAAACACCACCTCGTGACCATGTAGTGGAAACCACGGGGACCTATTTATGAGGTAAGCGGGGCCAAACCGCTTCTCCCCAAACTTTAGGGAGACCCGACGATGCAAGCATACCCTCACACGCTCAAGAAGGGTTCGATTAATTTTTTCCCGCGACACCGGTTTGGGGTTGGGCACGGTCTTGTCTAGCCTCTCAACTCCGCTTTGCACACAAAAACTATCCATGTCATGATTGCAATTCTAACCCGTTGTCGGTCCTAAGTGTCTTAATTTTTAAACCCGTTTGGTTCTCAATTAAAGTTTTCCAATTTTTGAATTTCTCAAACACATCCGATTTGTTTTGCATCAAAACAACCACACTTTTCTCGAAAAGTCATCAATGATCAACAAGAAATAACGATACCACCGTGCGTTGAACGCCATGGGCCCCACACATCCGCATGTATGTATTCTAAGGCACGTTTCGAAGAAAACCTTTTAGGGTTAGGGGGAGGGGGAAAACTCACTCGCTTTTGTTTGCTCATCACACACGTTTCACAAAAGGGCAATTCCGAAATCTTATCCTTCCCAAACACTCCGGTTTTGTTCAAGATTTCAAGTCCTTTAGAACTCATGTGACCTAGTCTTTTATGCCATAATTCAGTTTTATCTTCTTTAGCAAGATTCACACAATTATCATAACAAGACATAGGCAAAGCGAGCAAATATAAAGATTTCTTTTTCGGCCTTTGCAATCACCAAAGAACCCTTAAGAATTTTCATAAACCCATTTCCCCATTTACCCTCAAGACCCGCATCTTCCAAAGCAAAGACAAGAAATCAAGTTATTACACAAATCGGGAACATGTCGAACATTTTTAAGGTCAAACAATTTCGACTAAAGCGAAGACAAACATCACCAATACCAACAATTTGACATTTTCTTTCATTTGCCATGGAGACAAAACCGGTTCCAATTCTTTATACGTGGTAAAAACACTCTTAAATGGTGACATATGATAAGTACAACCAGAATCTACCAACCATTCATTTTTGCATGCAGGCATAGAATGAACAGAATTCACAGTCTCATCATATAATTCATATACCATAAAAACCTCAGCATTACCATCACTATTGGAAGCCATATTGCAGTCATTTTGTTGATTATGGTTCGCGTTTTTCTTCCTAGGATTAGGGCAATCCTTCCTAAAGTGTCCAATCTCTCCACAATTATAACATTTACGGCCTTTAGTCCTAGATTTTGATCTATTCTTGCTCCTACTCCTACCATTTCATGAGTTTTGATTCTTTCCCTGATTCTGATTTTGATTGTTCTTTTTTTCACTGTTTCTCTCCAAAGTTCGTCCTCTCACCATATTAACCTCACCGGAACTAGATTTACCTTTCCTAGCAGCTTTTAAATCTAATTCTTTGCCTTTCAGACTAGTAATCACCGTATCAAGTGTGATGTTATTTCTACCATACTTAATCGCAGATTTCATGTCGGCATAAGATTCAGATATCGCATTTAAAAGCACGATTGAGGTATAATCATCTATATGTTCGTCTCCGGTTTGTTTAATATCCTCTACTAACTTAGTGAATGCGTCAATGTTATCCTCTATGTCTTTGTTTAAGTCTAACTTAAAACTGAAAAACTTTTCAAGAAGATGAATTTTACTAGGCAGAGTTTTCTCAAAGTAAATTTCTTCTAATTTTTCCCAAAGACTTTTGACATGTTTATGTTTTCCACATTTACGCATCACAGAGTCAGACAAATTCAGAATAAGAGAAGCATAAGCACTTTCGTCCATTTCGCGAATAGTGTCTTCGGAAGCATCTTTTGGAAAGTTATGCGTTATGGCTTGAAAAACTTTTTCTTTTATCAAAATGCTTTTCATTTTCTGTTGCCAAATTGAAAAGTCAGTTTTTCCGTTAAACGGTCCTAAGCCATAAGAAGTTGCCATTCCAAAAGATTTTCCAGAAACAGGCAGAACACCAAAAAAAAACAACACAGAACAGAAATAAAAAAAAAAGAATGCAAGATTAACTAAAGCAGTTATAAACCAGTGAAGCACAAAACAGAGCACTTAAACAGTTCTGGAATAGAGCAACAAACCCAAGCACAAATAAGCAATATATTAAGCAGGGTAAACGAAGCTCACCAAGAAACTCTAGGGAAGAGTTTCTAACTATTGGATTGAAGGGACTCTACCGAATCACAGTACGGGAACAAGGACGTGGCTCTGATACCACTGTTGTGCGGATGCACCAGTTACACGAACTATAGCCAGGAGTTGTTCCAATACAAGGAAAAAATTCGGAGTTAACCAGAAAACAGACCCAAGATTAAAATAAAGGCGGATAACGTTACAACCGGGGATGGGGGTAACATTTTAATCACTTGGGGTACAATAAACCAGTAAATAACATATACTAGTAAACTGGAAAACACAGTCCTAAATATTGCTCCTAACTGTTATGAACTAACAGAGGAGAAATATTCTGTGACACATCAAACCAACTGAGAAACAACAGAGCAGTAATGAGACAGAGCAATGCGGAGGATTAAGTAGAAATAATCGAAGCAGTGACAAACTGACTGAATATCAGATAATACAGGATTAAAACCAACAGTAACAATGAAGCCACAAATGAGTGCGTAACAAACGCCGTGTACACGAAGCACGACTCGCCGTCACAGGTCGGAGACCTCGGCTAAGCATCTCAACAGGCTCAGATACCCTCTCACGGCCATATCCACCAAACGAGTTCGACTGGGGAACCAACCCACAACTGCCAAGGTCAAAGCCACCAAACAGGCGAGACCCACTCCGGCAACCAATGCCGATGAAGGCGAACGAAGAAGATGAACAGCCCACCCCAATACCAGTAAATCGAGACCCAACCCGAAACCTCTCTCACTCACGACCGCTCCTAACAGCTCGCTCACAAAGAAAACGGCAAGAGCCCAGATCAGTCCTTCACAGTTACACACCGACTAGACAAGGTATCCCTCAACTCACTGTTTCACCAAGAAAGAAGACGGAGAGGGAAGACAACCTAGATCTACGGTGACAGAATGGACTGAGACGAAGAGAGAGACGGACGGATTTACTGAAGGGATTTATCTACCTGATAAACTCTGCTCACAGCCCTCACAAGATACGCTCTGTATCTATCTCTCATATACTCTCTGCGCTCATCTCTCTATCTCTCATAAAAAGACGAAGGCCAGCATTTATATGAGGCGGCACAAGTTAGGAAAAGGTGAGCAGCAGGGACCACAGCCAAGCAATGACGGTTACCAACAAAAAGGATAAGGGGCTGAGCTGTCAACCATTTAAATTCCCAAAGGAGAATTGCCAACAAGCTGGACCAGAAAAGAGGCTATCGGCTACACAAAGGAATTGGGCCTGGCAAGGTGTTTGGGCTTAGGGAGATATTAAGGAGGCTGCCACAATGATTTGGGCCTCCAGAATCCTAACAAGTTTTTTTCCACACATTTTCATTTCCTGCTCTTTCTAGTTTCCCCCTTCCCCATGCCTTTCATAGTCTCTCGTAAACAAATTCACAACAATCTTTTCCGTAAAAGAATTAACGTGTCCTTGAAAGTTGGTTGAAAATCTCGTCCAATTTCATGATTTAAACCAGATAATATTCTATTCAACTTTGTTTGCAAATTAGGGTTTATTTGTATTAATCTTAGTAACAAAAAAAAAAAAAAACCCATCTATTTTTTTTCCACATTAACAATTCATGAAAACATGGTCATTTTTTGGCAAGTTCTTTTTCCTCTTTTTTTCCCACTATTACTGGTTTTCCCCAATTCCCATATTCTTCTCCCCTATGCCTTTCATAGTCCCTCACGATCTAATTCACAGCAATTTTTTCTAAGAAAGTATTAGTGCACACTTGAAATTCAATCAAAAAATCATTCCATTTTCGAGCTTTAAGCAAGGTTGTATGCAATTCACCTTCGTTTGCAAAGTATGGTTTATTTGTGTCATTCTTAATAACGCATAAAACTCATCTCATTTTTTTATGCTCTAATAATTCAAAAAAAAAAAAAAAAAAACGTCGTTGTTCTTTCGTGCACTCAGTTTTCCTTTTCTCCCTCTTGCTAATTCTCCTTGATTTTTAGCCACATTCATTTCCTTTCTGCCTTTCATCGTCCCTAACGACCAAATTTATAACAATCTTTTGAAAGAAAGAATTAGCCCGCCATTGAAAGTTGACCTAATAACAGTTCTAGTTTCAAGCTTTAAGCTTAATAATATTTAATTAGTATTTGTTTGCAAATTAGAGTTTATTTGTATCACTCTTTAGAGCCCCTCCAACATGAGGTTTAAGTTCATTGATAAAGCTTTATGAAAAGGTTTATGCCATTGTGGAAATCCAAGGAAAAGCTGCATTTCATCAACTACTTGACTATTATTAACTGGTCCATGGAGGATGTCCTGGATTTTTCTTTTTTCTTTATATTCTTTTAGTTTGAAGTAATGCAATTATAATTATGGTCCTTATTTCTTTGTTTTATATGATTTTTGTTCAATAAAGTTCATTAATGTAATTTCATATTCATGTAATTTATGTGCTTTTTAATGAATAAAAAATATTTTTTGAAGGATAAAATAAAGAAATTATTTCTATCTATAATTTTTTTAATAATGATGATTTTTTATAATAAAAATATTACTCCCTCCGTCCCAAAATTATTGTCTTCCTTTCCTTTTTCGTCCGTCCAAAAAAATTATCTTGTTTGAAACTTTCATTTTTAGGATAACACTTTTATCACTTTCATCATACTTTAATCATGTGTCACATACACATGGGCTTTAAAGTAAACTACACATAAAACTAATATTAATAATTCAGTCAAATGTTTTTTCTTAAACCGTGCGCTAGCTAAGTCAACCAAGACAATAATTTTGGGACCGAGGGAGTGCTTTTTAAATGTATATTGTGAAAAATAAAAGAGTTAATTGTGGGTCTATGCTATAAACATTTTACAAGTTTATATATGGTGGAGAATATGTGTTGGATATTAATTAATTGAGTTATTGAGTTTTCTAATTGTTTTATTTTAATTAATTATTTGTTTTGCTTTTCTTGATATTTACTTTGATTAATTATTATTGTTACATGTACATTTTATAGAAAAGTTATTTTGGAGATTATGCTTTAATTGGATTTTTATGGTTTATATGAATTATCAATCTATTAGGATTGTATGTTTTTTTGTTAACATGATTTGTGTGAGTTGTTTGTCTTGCTCAATGAGACACAACTGACCTAAATATATTTGGTAAGAACTCCTTATTTGGTAAGTTTATATTTGATAAGATATTGTCCTTCTTTATTGCACTAACCTACTAATCTTTTATGGTAAGTGGTTTTCTTATTCTACAAGGTTTCTAGGTCAAGGATATAAGTATATATAGAATAGGACGTAGCCCAGAAAGCTTAAGACGTTTACTGAGCATAAATCATACACTGAATTATCAGAGAGAAAAAGAGATTAAGAAGACTGTTGCTCGTTGGTGAATGAACTGTCAGATGTGCTTTCATCGGAGACTTCATTCATCGATCCTAGCCCAGTTTAGTGCTTCCAGTTTATACCCAATGCTGACTTGTTTTAAGTACTTAGACAACATTAGTCTGTTAGGTTGTAGGTTTAGATTATTAAAGCCATATCTACTATCTTGAGAGATTTTCATAAATTCTACTTTGTTAGTCTTTCAAATGTAATGAGCTTAAACATATATTTTACTAGTGAAATATTTTTTTACCATGAGGCACGATCAATAAGTATTGTTGCTTATATTGATCAAAGGTTAATCTCTTATGTTCAATTTCGTTTTTCACTGTTTTGTCTTATGCTGAAAAGGTTTAGAAGTTGATAACGTGTCATGGTGGTAAACCTTTTAGAAGGTGTATGATTGGTGATGCTCACTGATGCCCTTAGTAAAGCATAAAACCTATCTCTTATTTTTTCCGCCTTAATCTCTTATATATATATATTATGCAATTGGACTAACAGACGTTACTTTTGTTAACATTTCAGGGGGCCAAAGCACAAAAGAGAAAACATAACATTTTAGGGGGGGAAATGAAAAAAAGAAAAATATAAAGGGAAAACAAGTCGGGGTGCGGCGCCTAGAACTTCATGTGACGAGCCTCGTATTGTTTTTTCCTTCCCAAGCCACTGCACTATGTACGTTGTATGATCGACTATTCTTGCGTAGTGTACAAACTTTTCTCCCTAACTACCTCCGGTTGCCTGGTTAGTTTTCAGCCTATAAATAGAGAGGTCAGCCTTCCTCCCCCCTTGCCTCTATGCAAGCGAGCCTCAAGCCTTCAGCCTACGACCTCCTGCCCCTTGGCACCCTCCTCCCTTGTCCGACCAAGCAAGTCCCCTTCCTTCCTTGACCTGTGCAAGTCTTCAATCTTTGCTCCGCAAGCCGTCCTCGCCCCGACGAGTCGATCAAAAAAGCCAAATAATGTCATTACGTTGCCCAAATACAACAAAAGACGTCGACGAAGACAAAAAAAAAAGACTTTCTCTCCCGAGAAGACATGGGAAGTAGGGGTGTGCTTGCTTTTTTCAGAACCGGACCGAACCAATAGAACCGAACCAAACCAAACCATTCAAAATTGGACTGGACCAATACTTTGATTTGGTCCTGGATCTGAATTTTCATAAATTTTGACATTTGGGTTGGTCCCGGTTCTCGAACTAAAAAAACACAGAACCGGACCGAACCAACCCAATATGTTATTTATTTATATTATATTATATATATATATATATATATATATATATATATATATATATATATATATATTAATTCCTAATATTTTCTTTGTTCTACTTTTTAATTGGTACTCTTTTATTATTTTGTTTTCATCGGTTTGTTATGCTATAAGTTTATGAGTTCGATATTTTTAATTGTTGAATGTACTTTTATCAAAGGTTTTTTAATTTTTTAATGAAGTTTCAGTCTTAAAATTTTTATTATGTATTTGTATTAAATATTTAAAAAGTAAAAAAATCGTAGTATTGGTCCGGCTCTGGTTCTTATACATCTTTGATTGGTTTTGGACCAAACCAATGTTTTGGTTCTCATATATATTGGGTTTGTTCCGATTCTAATTTTTTTGAGAACCAGACTATTGGTCTGGTTCTGATTTTCTCATTTTTCCCCAAAAATTGGACTGAACCAGACCAAGCTCACCCCTAATGGGAAGCACTCACCAATCGCCTAATCCTAGGTGTATCAAGATCAGATACTCACGCTACAAGAGGTAGGTATCGACCTATTATTCTGTTCCCGCAGTTATTTTAAATAGAATAAATGTAGATATACATATTATTATGCTTGTAAATATTATATGTGAATAATGTGGTAATTAGTTTTTTTTTTCTGTTTACAGTTTAAGCGTAATGAAAATATAATATTTTCTTTGTTTAGTATATAAAATAAAGCTATGTTTATTTAAATGTCCATAAAATGTAAAATAAGTTATTATTATGCTTAAATATTATAAATAATGGCTATTACACTTTAAATACTCCTTTCATTTTCAAATTATCGTTCACCTTTCTTTTTTCGTTCGTTCTTAATTAATTGTCATCTTTCAAAACTTTTTTTTTTTTAATTTTAAGAAAACACTTTTAACACTTTACCCTGACTTATTCTACCTACTTTAATTATGACTACATACTTAAGGGCATTAAAGGAAACCACACATTTCATCAATATTTATAATACAATCAATTATTCTTTCTTAAATGTTGTATCGGGTCAAAGTATACAATATATTGAAAATAGAGGGAGTATTAGTTTATCATAAAATAGTCGTTATTATGCCCACATAGTGTTTTAAAATAAATCTCCTTCATTTTCCAATATATATATATATATATATAAGTATTTTTCTAGACTAAACACACATAAACTAACCATGTTTTATTTATTATGAAACCGAAAGGGCGAGCAGGATACCTAACCCCTTCCCAACTCGCAATTTAGCCACCGAACCTACATTTTTTGGTATTTTTGGTTTTTCTTTGTTTAACTCTGCAAACACATTTTTAGAGTCCACGCTGAGGCCAAACGTATTGTCATGCGCTTAAATGTTTTGAAACCACTCACTTTTCACGTAGCGAGGTGTGGCGCCGAAACGGGGTTCTTACAGGGGCCAATCATGAAGTCTGATAACAATTTGTTAAGAAAGGGCGTTGAGTGGTGAGGATACAATGGAGGGAGTAATATTTCGTCTTCAATGAAAGAAGGTGATTTTCCTTGATTGATTTCATTGACAATAGTTCATAATATATCTGTTACAAGAGATAGTCTAGGCTACAATTAGGGTAACAAATTATGCACCAAATAGACACAAAAGATAATTAAATATTATTGTGATATTTACATATATTCTATCACACTCTCGCAGTCGAAGCAGGAGGTTGCCGTACGCTGAGACTAGGGGTGGCAAAATGGGTGTTATGGGTATATGGATAATAGGCTATTATCCATGGATATCCATGGATAATAGCCTATTATCCATATACCCATAACACCCATTTTGCCACCCCTAGCTGAGACTATCCCGAAAATCTTCAAATAGAATCAATAGAAGACCTTTATTAAAAATATCTGCAATTTGATAGCGTGACGAGACATGTAAGACACATACTTGTCCACGAACAACCCTTTCACGGACAAAGTGAATATCCATCTCAATATGTTTATTGCGCCGATGTTTAACAGGATTCTCAGAGAGATATATTGCATTTACATTATCATAGTAGACCAATGTAGCCTTATGAATAGAACAATGAAGTTCCAGTAGAAGGTTACGTAACCAACAAGACTCATAAACCAATTTGGCTACCCCTCGGTATTCGACCTCTGCACTAGAACGAGACAAAGTAGTCAGCTGTTTCGAGGACCAAGAGAGCATATTATCACCAAGAAATACACAATAACCAGATGTCAAGTGTCTCGTATCTCGTATCTGGACATTGTTGGTCGGTAGTAATGCTCAAATAGGCTTGAAGGGGGGGGGGTGAATAGCCTATAATGCCAATTTAAAAATTTTCTTTTTATATGCATAAAGGGCAGGTTTTAAAGTCATAAGCAATGTGCATAACGAGCATGTCTACTGGTAACACGGAACAACAGACTTGCTCAGAGTAGAGTAATGAATTATGCTGGCAGACTACTAATAAATCGAAAACCTGGTTCACGAGTTTTTGTAGCGAAAATATTAAGGTTTAGATTTGTAGAGGAAGTCTTAAGTGGCTGTACACAAATATATGTTCAGAACAATAGCACACTTAATCCTTCATCCAAATACAGGTTCAGGAAGTCATGAGAGAATATCTTTCTAAAAGATAAATTTTTTTATAAAAGCTCATATAGAAATTAAGGCTGAGTTTTAAAGAAGATTTAATATGACAGAACATCTCAAGTTTATTCAAAGACAAACTTACAGAATACATCAACCTAAACTCTCTATGCACATCATTTATCCTTATGGTTCCAAACTTTAATCCTTACTTAATTATTCATAGAAGAAATTCTTAAATAAAGATAACAATAGGAGATGACAACGAGGAACATATATGAAAAAACAATATTTAGGGTCTTTCAGATAAGAGGTATCTAAACGACTGAGTGCAGAGCACTCGACTCCCTATGATGATTGATGATTGCACAATCAACAACATTTGTAATGGAATACAAATATGATGATATGAATGCAATGCAGACAAATGTGTGTGCTAGTTAAAGTGCCTGATATCTTTGCTTATCTTTGTGGTTTGACCGTTGTGTTTGCAGAACTATACTTAGGTGGACTCGTGCACTTGCAAGGTTAATTTTATTACATCAATAAAGAACCATGACGCGTCGAAAAAGGATGGAAGAGAAGAGGATCATGCCTTATTGCTCTGATACCAAGAAAGAAGGTGATTTTTCTTGTTTGATTTCGTTGACAAGAGTCTGTAATATATCTGTTGCAAGAGAGAGTCTACACTACAATTAAGGTAACAAATTATGCACCTAATATACACAAATTATTGCTATATTTACATATATGATATATTTACATATATGATATAAGGTAACAAATTATGCACCTAATTGGCGTGTGACCCTTTCAGTGTGAACCTTTTCTAACAGTCTTCATGATCTCTAATCAACAAAATCAATAGAGTAGCCCATTTCAGCCTCGTAATTCTCATAAGATCGGTCAGTCTTACATTCACTTAGGTGATTGCCTATAGGGAGTTGTTTTGTCAGAACTCTGCTTGATGAGTCAAGTCATAGGAACCATTAAAAGCAAAACTTATCCTTTACCGTGACAGATAACACTAGTGTGTTTCACCATAGGAATGGGTAGGACTTAAGTCCCGTAGTGTTGTCTTGGAGATTAATTTAGTTGGGTTGTCCCTTTGAACCTAGATCATGGGATCTCCAATCCGTTAGGTGGGGTTTGCCGCTAAATTATTCTTTATTTCGTAGGCTTTAGGCCCATTCCCTTAGATGAGCTGCATACTTGCTCTCTAGACAAACCCTTAGTTAGTGGATCCGCTAGGTTGTCT
Source organism: Codonopsis lanceolata (assembly GCA_013146195.2). Taxonomy (NCBI): domain Eukaryota; kingdom Viridiplantae; phylum Streptophyta; class Magnoliopsida; order Asterales; family Campanulaceae; genus Codonopsis; species Codonopsis lanceolata. Next base: position 12,067 of record JABEVN020001598.1, read on the forward strand.
TTCGATCGAATGTAATCGATGGTTATCACTCCATTTAAGAGAAGTTGCCTAACGGTATTGTGACGCCTTCGTATGTGTTGCGATTTACCGTTATACATATTATTTTGTGCCCTTCCAATTGCGGCTGGCCGTCGCGAATGGATGCATATAGCCGCACTGTCAGGCCATGCCGAAGATTTTCTAGGAAGTTGCGTAGCCATTCGAATTCTTCCGTTGTTTTATCTAAAGCGATAAATTCTAATTCCATTGTAGATCTTGCGATGCAGGTCTGTTTGGAAGATTTTCATGCGCTAGCACCACCCCCAAGTGTAAATACAAATCCACTTGTGGATTTCGAGTCGTTAGTATCAGATATCCAGTTGGCGTCACTATAATTTTCTATTACTGCTGGATACTAAGAATAGTGCAACCCATAGTCTTTAGTGTATTGAAGATACCTAAGGACTCTTACAATAGCCTTCCAGTGATCATGTCCGGGATTGTTATTAAATCTTCAAACGATTGATTTGTTTGAGCAAAGAATATCTGTCGCGTGCAATTCGCGAGATACATTAGACTTCCAATTACACGAGAGTATTCAATTTGAGATACACTTTTGTGTAGGTTCTTTTTGAGATGAAAGTTTGGGTCAATAGGAGTTTTTGCAATACTATTATCACCATTTCTGAATTTCTCCAGTAATTTCTTGATGTAAAAAGATTGTGATAATATGATCTCCTCGGATGTTCTAGATATTTTAATACCTAAGATGACATCAGCTATCCCAAGGTCTTTCATGTCGAACTTGTTGGCCAACATTTTCTTGGTGCCCTTGATCATATTGTCGTTATTGCCGATGATGAGCATGTCATCTACGTAGAGGCAGATAATGACGTAACCAAGTTGTGTATTTTTGGCATACACATTTGTTACATTCGTTGATCTTGAACCCATTTGCAAGTACTACGTCATCAAAATGTTTATGCCATTGTTTTGGTGCTTGCTTTAATCCGTACAACGATTTGACCAATCGACATACTTTTGTTTCGTTACCCGGAGCTATGAATCCTTCGGGTTGATTCATATATATTTCTTCTTCGAGTTCCCCATTTAGGAAAGCAGTCTTAACATCCATTTGATGTATGTTAAGACCGCACAGAGCTGCGAAAGCAATTATTAGTCGAATTGACGTAATTCGGGTTACAGGGGCATAAGTGTCAAAATAATCAACACCTTCCTTTTGATTAAACCCTTTTGCGACTAATCATGCTTTATACTTATCAATGGAACCATCGGGTTTTAATTTTCTTTTGAAAATCCATTTACAGCCCAATGGTTTACTCCCCTTGGGAAGATCAACTAATTCCCAAGTGTGGTTTTGCATAATGGAAGATATTTCACCATTAATGGCTTCTTTCCATTGAGGAGCTTTGGGAATAGAAAAATTCTTTTTTTGAACGTGTGAGGTTCATTATCCACTATAAATGTGGTCACAAAGTCGGGGCCGAAGGTTTTAGTTATTTTTGCCCGTTTGCTCCTTCTTGCTTCATCATCCGGTGCAGCTGGATGGTCTTCTTAGACTATGTCCATGGGACCAATATTCGTGGGGACCTCGTTCTCATATTCACTTGTGTTCCAAGGAAATGAGCGTTTTCCATTAGTATTTTTGGTTATTTTTTTTAATGGAAATATGTTTTTGAAAAATGTGACATTTCTTGATTCTAGTATTGTATTTACTTCAATATTTGGATTGTCAGACTTGTGCACTAAGAACCTATAGGCACTACTTCGAGCTGCATATCCTATGAAGATACAATCCACAGTTTTTGGACCGATTTTCATCTTTTTAGGTAATGGTGCTGCCACTTTGGCCAGGCACCCCCACACTTTGATGAATTTGTAGGAAGGTTTTCGATCAGTCCATAATTCATAAGGAGTTTGCTCCAATTTCTTGTGTGGTAACTTGTTGAGCAAGTAATCTGCTGTGAGCACTGGCTCCCCCCACATTTTGTCGGGTAGGCCTGATTGAATTAGTAATGAATTCATCATTTCTTTGAGTGTACGATTTTTCCTTTCCGCAATCCCATTGAATTGTGGAGTACAAGGAGGAGTCACATGATGAATTATTCCATGTGCTGCACAAAAGTCTTTAAAAGGATGTACGTATTCATCTCCTCTATCAGATTTGAGAATTTTTATCTTTTTCTCAAGTTGATTTTCTACTTCGTTCTTGTGCATTTTAAATGCTTCGAACGCTTCGTCTTTACTATTTAGCAAGTAAAGATGACAATAACGTGTGTTATCATCAATAAAGGTGATGAAATAATTTTTCCCGCCACATGACTCTATGGATTTAAAATCACATAGGTCGCTATGAACTAATTCTAGTGGTCGAGTGTCACGTTGTATTGTTTGAAAGGAGGTTCTTATTTGTTTGGCCTCAACGCATATTTGATATTTTTCCTTAGTGTTGATTCGAGCTTTTGGAATTAATTCCATTTGCATCAATCGTCGTATAAAATCATGGTTAACATGACCTAGTCTAAGATGCCAAATATTAGAGTGCTCAAACAAGTAATAAGAAGATGTAGATGCTGTATTATTAATACTACTATTGTTGGGTGGGGTTACCACCAGTACATTACACTTGAATAAGCCCTCATTGAGGTAACCCTTGCCCATAAAAACTCCACTCTTAGTAAGTACAAATTTATCGGACTCGAAGACCAACTTGAACCCATGCTTTATTAAAAAGGAGCCGGAGATTAGGTTTTTCCTAATATCCGGGACATGGAGGACATTGGTGAGCACCAATTCCCGTCCGCTGGTCATCTTCAATATTACTCGCCCTTTTCCTTCCACTCTAGAGGTAGAGGAGTTGCCCATGAATAGCTTATCACCGAACGTCACTTTCGAGTAAGATGAGAACATCTTTGCATCGCCGCATATGTGACGTGTGGCACTGGTGTCCACATACTATTCACGACCCGTGCCGACCAAGTTTGCCTCGGAAACCACGCAGATCATGCTGATGTCTTCATCAACCACGTTGGCTTCTCTGCGGACTCGCTTCTTTCCTCGGCACTCCGCAACTTTATGGCCTTTCCCATCACAGTTCAGGCACTTGCCTTTGAACTTGTACTTTTTCCCTTGCGTAGATGTCCCTTCACCGGAGCTTTTACACTTCCCGTTCTTGGAGTCTTGCTCGACCATATGTGCCCCTTCTATGGGGCGAAGTTGTTTCTTGTCGGCGACCCGGTTATCCTGCTCAATCCTTAGCCTTAGAATCAAATCCTCCAACGACATATCTTTGCGCTTATGCTTGAGATAGTTTTTGAAGTCCTTCCACGCAGGAGGTAGCTTCTCGATCATTGCCGCAACTTGGAATGCTTATGAAATTATCATCCCTTCGGCTGCTATCTCGTGCAAGATTAGTTGGAGTTGTTCAACCTATGTCATAACACTTTTGGAATCATTCATAAAAAATTCTAAAAACCTAGCAACTACGAATTTCTTCGAGCCGACATCTTCGGTTTTGTACTTCTTTTCCAATGATTCCCAAAGGTCTTTGGCCGTCTTAAATGGGTTGTATACATTGTATAACAAGTTATCCAGTCCATTTAAGATGTAGTTCCTGCAAAGGAAGTCGGAGTGTTTCCATGACTTGACATCGGCCACGGTGGTCCGATCCGTTTCCCATTCTTTCAAGATAGGGGTTGTTTCCTTCAGGCACTTTGATAGGTTCAATGTTGTAAGGTAGAAGAGCATCTTTTGTTGATATCGTTTAAATTTTTTGCCAACAAACTTTTCTGGGCGTTCACCATGGGTGTGAACGGTGGCATGCATCATTTGCGTTTCTGCCATGGGCTGCTGTACAGCAGTAGGTTTTTTTCCAGAGTTGGAAGCCATGCTGCACTCAAAACAGGATTAGTAAAATGCTAAGTTATATGAAACACAATTAGCAACCTGAATTGATAGACTCTCCTATGCAGTCTATTTAGTTTTATTTCTGTGAACATATTAAAACTCTATAATTAATACAGTTAAGTATTAATCTGTAATATGCTGATTTCAATTAATTAGTCAATACACACAACCTTAATTAAAACAATCTTAATTAATTTTTAGAACGGGCTGAATGCACTTGCAAAAACAGCCGATAGGCTCAGATAGCTTTCAAGAATTCGCTGATTGCGCTTTTAAAACCGAGCGTAATACTAAATGTAATGTGTAATATAAAGAGATTAAAGTATCAAAGCCAAATGCTAACAGAATCTGTAACATGAACAGATTATTACTTATGGTCTGAATCAAAATCTGTAATGTAAACAGATTAATATGGTCTGAGTTTGTACACTGATTTATAAAATCTGTAACAAAAGCAAATTATCACTGATTTATAAAATTGCAGAATGTAAACGGATTCTCGTGAATGTAAATGCATTAATGCGTAAAATGCATGAGTGCAATAATGCAGTGAGCAGGCTTTTCCAGAATCAGGTTTATGAAAACTGAAACAGAAACAAGAACAGAAATAGAAGTAGGAACTGAAACAGAAACAGAAACAGGCTGTTTGAAACAGAAACAGAAACTGAACAGTGTATGAACATGTAATTTGTAACAGAAACAGGTTATGTATGTTCTGGAATCTGTAACATAAACAGATATAGATTGATGCAGAACCAGATTAATGAATGGTTCTGTTAGACAGATTTATACTTGAGATTGTAAAATGTTTGAATCTGTTAACACAAACAGATTAAAACTACTGAACACTTTAAACTGCTGGAAACAGACTAAACAGTGTGTTTAATTGAAGCATTTTAGTCTGTTTAAATAGATGAAGTTTTGGAACAGGCTGAACACTTCAAACTAAGTAAGCAGGTTCAGAAACTATAATAGAAATTGATCTGTTAACAGAAACAAAAAATCAGAATATGTTAACAGACTATAACAACATGCAGAAGAAGAAGAGGATCTGTGCTGGAAACGAAAAGACCAAGCCAAAATTTGTTGTCTTAAGATTGTTAGGAAGGTATGGCCTGATTTTCTGTTTCCGGCAATGTGTGTGTGTGCACAGAATGATTAATATCCTCGAGACACTTAGGCTCTTCCCTTAAGATAAAATTGGCCTCGTATGCAGACTGGACGGGTGGCTGCTAGCGAGTCTCCCAGGGTTTAGGATACTTACGTGATTGAAGAGGGCAGTCTTCCAAACTTCAGTCACTGGGCGAATCAAAAACACGCTGCTGTATCTCTGTAAGGGAAGAAAGGTTGTGTAGAAAAGAGGAGAGTTTTCAGTGCCAAAATCTGTGGTTTGATGCAGTGTTTATGTGGCAGTTTGGGGATGGAAGTTGGGAGCGGTTGGCTGTCCGAAAACGGACACAACCGTAGCGATTCGGTGTGCAAAGCGGACACACCGTTTCGATATAATCGCTAACTGTCAAGGAAGGCCGCTGAACCTGTTATGTAGAAAAGGTTCACACTTAAAGGGTCACATGCCAATTGAACTGGTAGCAATGGCTATGTCTTCCCTCCTACACAAAAGTGCAGTGGCCCAAGGGCCGAAAGTAAAGCCTCAAAGCTCTACTTTATAAGGTAGAGCTTGTTTCATCTTGTTCCCAATGTGGGATTACCACTTTTCCCTTTACATGACTTAGTTTATTCAAGTTATTTGAAAACCAAGTTTCCAACAAAGACTTAGTGACAAATTTGTTGATTGACCTCTTATGCTTCCTTTTTATACTATGACTTAAACGCACTTGCTTTAGTACCTTCCTGAGGGGTTTATTTTGGAGCTTTTCTTTCAATCTATTATAAAGGATACAATTTTGTTCAACTAACATGACTAACTGTGGAGAGGCTTCCATGTTGTGTGTGTGTGTATGTGCACTTATTTAGCTACACTAACCAGTCATTGAACGTTGATACTATATATTTTGAATCGGCAATACTTAATGCAACACACACATTTTTCTTAATACAATACACTTGAGGGTGGGAGTTACAATTTTGCCCTTGCTTCATTCCCAAAAAAATGTGGCTAACAAAACACACTAAATACTGTTGGAAATTTAATCGAAATTAACAGGGCGGAAAAACAAAACTCTAATTTCAAAATCATCCCAAGATCGATCAATACGAATTAATATAAATATGATTTATAACACTTACTAGAATATTAGAACGAGCAATCTTCTATAAAATCACATTTGAATCACGATCACTGCAACAAAAAATTTGCACCGCTTCTCTATGGTATCCACACGAATTGATTGAACATGATTAATCCAACAATTTTGTGCTAAACAATTGTTGAATTAAAGTAGGAAACCCTTCATCTGACGAAGAACTAATCTCTAATTTCTCTCCCCACGAATTTAGTGTTCCACAAAACTCTAAATTCCTTTTGTGTCGATCTCTTTTGACCATAAAAAAACTCCCTATTTAAAGTGATGGGAAAGTGGTGCCTAACCTAGTCATAGTCTAACTAGAACTATGTTTTGGCCTCATTAGTTTATTTTATTTGAGCCCATTAATCCAATCAATGACTCAAATAAATTCTAGTCAAATTCATTCTAAGTGTGTGACCCAATAGGTTCCTAAATTATATTGCCAATAATTAATTACAATATCAATATATATATATATATATATATATATATATATATATATATATATATATATATATATATATATATATATATATATATATATATAAGTAAAGTAGTCTTAAAAAAGTAAAATCCCGACAAAACGTACTTGCCGAAAAAGGAAAGTCATCTTTAATAATCATTACTATAAAATAGCTAGCATGCATTGAAAATACAAATCTCATTAATTGATTATACAACTCTCAAGTAAACCTGACTATGGAAATTTATAAATTTGTAAAAATATTTTGAAAAGCTATTGTACTAAAATAATCAAGTAAATTATAATTACTTACGATTTAGTACAATATATTGATATAACTGATAAAGTATCTAGAAAGATGATAAATATTCGAAATATTTATCTATTTCATCACAACTAAAATTTTTATAATAACAAAAAATTAACTTTATTTTCTTAGTCTTGAGAATACAAAAAAAAGTTCTTGAATATACAAGTTTCTAATTTTAAAATCAATTTTTTTAGTAGGTTGTTCCCTTCATCACGTTTTTTCTTTATTTTTTAGTTTTGTTTATAATCTTCGTTTTATTTGAGTATAATTTCATTAAAATAGATCTATGCTCGTGCGTTTAACGCGCGTGTGTAAAACTAGTATATAATTACTTATAAATAATGAGCGGTATCTAATAATACATCATTGTTACCCAAGTAAAAGGAATTATCAATGATTACAAATAACTGATTGTGACCAAAATAATTTTTGTCCTTTTGTCCTAATATTTAATTAAACACAAAGCATGGAACGTGTCGTCCTTGCTATAGTTTAATCTTGATTTTTTGATATCCGAGTAGACTTATATAATAAACAAATAAACTCAATATTTCATATTGATTTATTTGAACACGACCATGCATTTACTTAAGTCTCACTCATCAAGGGGCCCATAAATATTATACTCATGTTATAGGAGGGACAAATTCTATCATCGTTCATTTCCCTCAGCATGATTCGTGACATATCCAATATCCGACTTTATAATCACCTTGTTACAGAATGATGTTTATCGGTATTAAAATATACAACTTCTCATCTAGGATATATAATGACTTCAAGTCAAAGGACAACAAACACATTTGTCACTATGAGAATCACTTATGACACTCACCTAACGATCCACATAGCATTCTCAGGCGGGTCAATCCAATACGTCATTACACCTAACACGTACCCATGTGTAGACTGATATCAACTATATGAGTCTCAACACATACTAATCTCCGTGTATTATTATTGTACTTATTAATAATAATACTTGACCAGAGATATATAAGAATAACATATTTATTCTAAGGGTTTTATGATGCATTACTATGAATAAAAAAAACAATACATAATACATAAATACATCAATAAATAATGATACATGAAGAAATAGATTTGCCTCTAGGGCATAAACCAACAAATATTTAATACAACACATATGTGAATCTCTTCAAATTCATCTAAGAAAGGTGGAATACAACAAATTCATCTAAAAAAGGTCTGTTTTCTACTCCAATATTGTGTTTGATCTGTTCAACAAATTCATGTTCCGACCCAGAAATTCATGAACATTCAATTTTTTTTAAAAAGTATAGAGTCGACCTAGAAAGATGATGATCATATTAAAAGCTTTCCCAGAAAGATGGCTCTCCCTCTTTCATAACCATCCCAGAAAACCGACTTTAACTTCTTTTTTTTTTAAAAAGTATAAAGCCGACCCAGAAAGATGATGATCATCTTAAAAAGCCTACCAAGAAAGATGGCTCTCCATCTTCCATAGCCAACCCAGAAAGATGGCTCTCCCACTTTCATAACCATCCCAGAAAACTGACACCATCCCAAAAAATTGACTTCAACTTGTTTTTTTGAAAAGTATAGAGCCGGCCCAGAAAGATGATGATCATCTTAAAATGTAACGCCCCGTATTCTTGCATGTGCATTCTATGCTTGTCTTTATACTTTCTTGGTTGATTGTGAGCTTGTTTACTTGATATATAAACGTCTTAGAATCATTCATAGATCATTCTAGAAGTCCATAACATGTTTAGAATCATATAAACTTGTTTATTGAATCGCCGGTTTAATCGCGTTGAATTTGGCCTTAGCGATTCCTCTCGTTGCTCGTATTTGCTTCCATTTCGACGTACGAAGAGTTCGTTGTGTTCTTGGCTTTATATTCAGGTCTTAATCATGTTGAAACAAACCTTTTTCATGTCCAAGATATCCTAGTTTGATTGGTGTTTTATTGTAGTTTGATTCGTTGTTCATTCGTCGCGTGGTTTGAGCCTTGTTCCATCTTGTTCCGGGGGTTGTTCGGTTGCGTTTCCGACTTGTTTTGAGTAGGGTTAGACCTTAGAATGGTTGCCCAAAAGTTTGGGACCATTTAGATCAAGTTTAGATCAAGTTTTAGAGGTTCTGGAGCCGAGGCGGCCGCATGGCACTGGTGAGGCGCCCGCCTCAAATGCGAGGAGCAATTGCGAGTGGTCTGAACTTGGGGATAGCCTCAGTAGTTGAGGCGGCCGCATGGGCTTGGGTGAGGCGCCCGCCTCACCTGCTGGTCTGTTACGGGATTTTTTTCGTTTCGGAATTGGACGATTTGTACCCTTTGAACCCATATCTAAACCTATCCTAAACCTCCCTAACCCTTCCCACTTAAGCCTTAACATCCCTAACTAGTTTTTAATGATGAGTTAAGAGTTCATTAGTGACCAATTAAGCCACCAAATCAGATTTAAAAAGGGACCACAAGTTGTTGACACTTGTCCCACTCAACCTTTGACCTCTTATAAGCCACAAATCAGCTCCTTCCATCCTCATTTGCTGAGTACTCTTCCAAAAACGAATTTCATCTTCTCTCTAGCTCTTCCATGGCTTCTTGGAGCTAATCCCTTGGTCTTCAATCATCCATTCCTCCTTTGCCCAAGAGTCCTTCATTAAAGGTGTAGAGCTCAAGAAGAGGAGCATTTCTATCCGATTAGTTTCTTCCATTGCTTTCTTTGGTGTAGTATAGCAAGTAAGTTACTTTCTTCTTCTTCTTCCTTTAGTTCTCATTGACCCTAAGGAAACAAAGCCTATGGTGGTTGAGGTCAATGAGGACACATGTATGCTTCCTATGCTATCTTCTTGTATGTTGAAATTGTGAGCTTGCTAGGAGCATGATTAGGATGATTTCTCACATATGAATGTTTATAATACTCTTCCATCTTGTCTATTTAAGGTTTTGAACATGTTAAATCCATGTATTATATTTGTGATGGAAGTATTGATATATGTGAAGGCCCTAGTTTATGCCTTCTTGAAATGTTGTGAAAGTGTTATGTGTTCTATCCTAAATTTTGGACTCTATGATATACATGAATCACTTTGCATTGACTTGGTGAATTTAATACCTTGTTGAACCTAGAAATGACCTAGGTTGGGTTATGAAGCACATAGCTTCAATTTCTCCAAATTTGGGAATTTAGAGCAAAGACTCAACGGAGTCGACTCTAGGGAATATTTGAACGTGTTGAACTCTAGTTTCAATCCCTACGAAGTTTGGACACCGTTTGATTTGGTTTACTCAAGTATGAGCTTGGTTTGATTGTTTATAACAAGTTGCTATGAAAGATTGGTTTTGTGCAAATTAATTGCCTTGATATGATTTTATAGTAGAGATTAATACCCTACTTGGTTGGTCGAGTTCGCTCTTGTCGAATTCGGTCTTTGAATGGTTTAGTCAAGTAAATACCTACTTGTGCATCACATTGAGTCCAGCTGGCATTATTTGGTTTGTTTATCTAAGTCAGGGTGGGACGATGCATCGCCTTCACGAATTATGGGATTCGTGCTCGCTATGGATCGCCGCTCACGGGACTTCACACACACTTTCCATTGGTGGCCGCAAGGGGGGAAGTAGCCCTTTGCCGTACGGTTAAGTGCCGCATTGGCTTGCTATCTAGATCGAGAGGATTCTTGGTATAAGTCGATGAATTCACATAACATCGATGGCACGAACCAAGAATAAATGTTTTATGCGGGAGCTCTGGCGGCCGTGACTATATCATATCCTACTTGTATGATTTAAATTCCCGCACTTATGTGAACAATGTGCTACGTGCTATATGATGATCATGTATTATAACTGAGATAAATGTCATGCTATAACATGAACATGCATTGTAGTAACTTACTAAGTCTTTCGACTTACCCTATTTGTTTGCTTTGTCTTTCCTTAGATACGAGCCGAGGAGACGTTACGAGATAGACTCGCTATTCCACGCTTGGTTGTTTGTATTCTAAAGGTTGATCTTTTGACTTGTTGATTAGCCCTTTTATTTTGGAAAGGATTGGGAAGCAAGTCATGTAGACTTGGCTTGGGGTTTTGATGTTGTTGTAACTTAACTATTTAACACTTGTAATCTTTTGGTATGCCGACTTATATGTCGAGCCTGCTATATGTATGGTTCACTACGGTTTTCTTCCGCTAAAGCTCGTTTAATTGTTGTTGTTGTTGCTCCTGCATGTTGTGGCCGTGAGGTTATTATGCATACGTGTTAATAATTGTAGGAGTAGTTGTTGGGTTCCCGGTAACGCTGATGACTTGTTTATTTTAGGTTGTTTTTCCGCCAAGTGTAGCCGAGTTGTTGTTTGTATGCGATGTTGCGCCACATGAATTTTATAATCCTAAGCATGCTTGTGTTATTGTCTATTTCGACACAACTCGATTCTATCTCGCATTGGGGTCTGCCTGCCGTCAGCTTGGTATCGAGCTAGGTTAGGCCAGATAGGTTCCATGGCCTAGCTCGGGTTGGTTATTTGTGTGTTGATTTTAACGCCGAGTGAATTCTTGTAGGAGTCCGATGGATAATCCCGGAGAGGTAGACGAGGAGAGTTCGGTTGAACTGGTAGAGAGGTACCGCCGCGAGAGGATCGGTAGTTGGGATATGGTGAATACATCGCAGTTGTTAGCTTTTAAAGGGGCAGGCCGGGAGGTCGAGGCCGGGAGGCGGTACCACCACCACCTCCACCAGAGACCAGAGGCGGCGCACTACTCTCTTAGAGAGATTTCTTAAGTTAAAGCCTAGTTCGTTTCTTGGAAACGAAACCGAGAAGCTGAGTTATGGATGGAGGAAATGATCAAAGTATTGTCCATGTTGGGGTGTCTTGACGAAGAAAGAGTTATGCTAGCAACCTTTAAGTTTAAGGGAACCGCCGAACATTGGTGGACCGTGTTGAAGGAGAGTTGGGAGATCAACAAGTTCCCATTATTGGCTAATTTCCAAAGAGAATTTAAGAATGAATATGTGCGGATGTGCGCAACCAAAGAGAGAAGAGTTCTATGATCTTGAACAAGGTAGCATGACCGTGGCAGTATTCTGCAAAGTTCACGAAATTGAGCCATATGTATGTATCACGTTCGGAGGCACGGAGAACACACAAGTTTGTGAAGGGGTTAGGCGAGTTTAGAAAGCGATTCTAGCGCTTAAGCTCACGGTTATCGGTTGCGATTGATAGAGCTTATGAGGTTGAGCAAGATATTGAGGAGCAGAGTCAAGAGAATAATGCTAGTAGTGCAACTGAGACTACTCGGAAGCGTGTCGAGGAAACAATT
>JABEVN020001599.1:0-24284 GCA_013146195.2 Codonopsis lanceolata
GCTAGTCGTATATCTTTACACCAGTTGATATCGACAACCATCGAGTTACCCACATCGAACAAGGGTCGCGTCTTGCTGCCGGGCCGCCGAGGCCGGGCCATGCCCGCCAGTTCAAGCTCGCCTAGGGCCTCCCACTCAAAAGCCTTGGCCTATACTAAGCACTCGTAGCTGGGAGACTACGACTGTATGCCCTGAGAAAGCACGCATGACATCGGCAAACAAAGCAAACTCCTACTGTAAGACATCGACCTTAAAAGATATAACTTTATTATTTCTGGGTTAATCTTTAATACCATGTTGCATGATTACTTAATCAGTTATTCTTGCTCAGTATATTTTTGGGGGGTTACCCCGCATACAAATGCGTTTGTACTAATAGAATACAGTAAAACACAAGTAAAGAAGCAACTACTGAGCAAAGTCATAAAGTAAAGAAATAAGTTACAAGATCATTGTTCGTCAGAAACCAAATGTGTTATCAAAAATTACAAGTATCAATACAAGGGGCCCATCGGCCAAACAAGACACGAAGCCTCTAAGATACATCAGGAACTGTTTGAGTTGTACAAAATTGCCTCCTCGTGCTGAGGAGCCTAAAGCTCCACTTGAAGGCGGGCGGCGGCCTCGTGATCGTCCCTCATTTTCTGCCCTCTTGGCGTCTATCAGGCTACACACATTCACCACCAGTGGGGTGGGGGGATCCCACAGCTCCAAGCCGTCTTCAGCGTCATCACGGGCCAAGGCATCCAACTCGCCTTGTGTGTAGGGCACCAGATGGTGCAGCTTCCGGGCTTCCGGGCAATATGGGTCGAGCAGCGCCCACTCGGCCATTGTCCCCATGTCCACCGCCCGTGCCCGCTAACATCCGCAAGATGTGATTGGTGCCCACTGCATAGTAAGGGAATATTTCTTTGCGAACTCGGGCAGCATAGGCTGATGAGGCAATAAATTCTTCCACGGCCCGCTCCTTAGCTGACGACAACTGCTCGGTGAATGAAGCCATGGTTGCTGCATCCTGGGCGGCTTGGGCCTTGAGAGTTTTCAACTCAGATTGTAGTTGAGCCCGCTGTGCGCGGAGAGCCTCTTCCGCAGCCTGAGACTTCTTCTGCTGGGCCACCAGCACGGACTTCTCTTCAGCCAAGGACAGTTTGTCCGCCTCCAGTTTCTTGGCCGTGGCCGCACTCTCCTTCACCGATTTATCTAGAGCGGCCACCTGATCATTCTTGCTCTTCACCATCCCCGCTAGCTCGTCCCTCTCGGACTCCACTTTCCTGCGAAGATCGATCTCCTCGGTGTAGCGGTTATATATGTTGGTACAGGAGGAGGCAATCTGCAAACAACAAACACGATCAAAGTCAGACTACCACAATAAACAGTAGTCGGATAAAGGGAAACAATTAAAATTTACCTCGCTCAAGTTGAGCCCAATATGACCAAGTAGAACATGCCCGACAGTATCCCGGTCGTTGGTCACGTCCTCTTGAAGCAGCCGCTTCATTATCCATTTTCCAACCAGCCCAGCGGGCTGCCCCGAGCAGACAGATCTATATGCCCAATGTTAGGGCCCTCGGACAGACCGCTCACAATGGCCCGGGCAGCGGGGACAGTTGTTGGCATTTCGAAACCGGGTAGCAGCCACGGCTTGGTAGAATCACGGGCAGCCTGCTCAGAGCCCACGCCACGTTGTCGGGAGGATCGGTCAGCTGGCGGGGAAGGATGTCTTTTCCTCTTGCCCGCTGCCTTGGCAGCCTTGGTGGCGGCCTCAGCGGCGGCCACGGCAGGGACGTCAGCAACTGCCTGAGGAGGAGGGGGAGGTAGTACCTCGACTGGCTTCTTCACCGTCGGGTTTTCTTGGCCGCTGGGCCAAAAGGGACTGTTGGAACATTTTGTGGTGGTTGGCTTGCTAAAGCAGCCACCCTTCGGCTCTCTTCGGCCTCGAGCCTCTGGAGCTGTCTTAAGGTCATCATCGCTGCAAAGAAAAGAAAGTCAGTACGATATTCATAAACAGAGCAGTTATTTAAACAGTCAAGGAAAAATAGAAACCAGGAGCAAGGGTATAAACAGCGCGTAATCATGCAGAGCCTACAACACTCTTGGCACCGCCGAAATTTCGCCTGTGCAATCACCCGATACATATGGGCCTCTTCCTCGTCAAACGTGCACAAAGGCTCAACCCCGGGAACGGTTGCCCGGAGCACCCTGGCCAAGCGAAGATTTCTGGGGTTATAACACAGCTCCTTCCAATCGAATAGATACTCTTGGCTGATCCGCCTCTCCCCTTCCATCACGCACCCTAGAGCATCCCGGATAACGGCCAAGCGACTGTGTCCCGGTTTGGAAGCTACCGCGAGGAAGCTTGGGAACATGGATACCGCGACTCATTGGCATTATTGGCGGCCCGGCCTGATTCGACGCAAAGGCCTCTACGGTCCCAAGCCTCAACCTTGCAGGGACATCGAAAGAATTACGAGAAATAGGAATTTGACCGCGCATTGACCCGGCCATAAGCATCGACGGTCAGAATGAACAAGCGCCGGAATATTTTGAGAGTAGGCTCTATACGCAGCAACCGGCACACCACAATATACGCCATCAGGGCCCGAGCGGTATTCAGCATCAGATCACCGGCATCGAGGCGAGGAAAGTCTTCGAACCGGAGGAAAAGGGTCCGAGGCAAGCGGGCCCCACTGGAAAAAAGTCCGCCAAAAGAGCGTTTACCATCTTGCTCGTGGGGAATTCACCATCAACCGGCACCGCCTTCTCTACCCGATAATCTCCAGCCTCTATTCCCAGGGAGGTAAACCAGGCAGTGAGTTTGGACGAGGTATTTAGAGAAGCCCAGTGAGCTGCATAAAGCATCTCATCGGCATCGAACATCCAGGCCGGGGTAGGGACATAACTAGTAGCCTCGTTCTCCGTACGCATGGCCCGTCTCCTCCGCGCAATAGGGATGTTATCAAAGTCTTCTTCAGCCGAAACACAGACCTCGTTAACAGCCAAAGTTTCCCCAGCGCCGGGTAACATAACGTCGTCAGCCCTCTCTTCGGGCACGGGCTCCCCCTGCTCGGCCAACTGCGCGTGGCCTTGCCCGCCGGTGGCCGAGCGGCCTTGCTCAACCTCTCCCTCAGAACTACTACGCTCAGCAGCTGAATCGGACAGAGCAATCACGGGCACACGGGCTCGTGTTACAACAACCTCGTCGGCCACAGATGCATCTCCCTCTTCATACACGACGTCAAGGGACGGGGACCTCTCACTGCTCATTGGGTCATTTTGCCCGCCATAGCTGAATTCTTCTCGGTCGTTTTCGGAAAACTCTCCGTCAGACATCTACAGAGATCGAGGAAAAGCAATGGTCAGATCCTGCCCGTAGAAAAGAATAGTCACTAAAAGGGGAAAAAAACCCTAAGTCTAGGTAAATCCAAAGGGCCTTGCCCGCCTAGCAGACAGGACACAATGGGTGACTCTCTTCGATCTCAACCTATGGGCTTTCCTAAGTCCTATTAAGTCTATCAAGAAGATTTAGAGGAAGAAAGAGGTTTTTTCCCAGAAATGCAGAAAATGGAGAAAACAGACAAATAAGAAACAAGAGTTAGAGGAAAGGAAACTTACTGTCGGGATTCTGTAAAAGGTTGGCTTCTGGGAATCACAGTCCAAGCTAAGAAGGCAATTACAATGGCACCGGTGGGTGAGCGTCGCTTGAAGCCGGCGGCAAAAAATTTGCAGATTTCCTCTTTCTTCTCACTCTCTCTCTAGAACTTTAGGATCGGTAAAAGTTCAAATGAGAAATTTTTCCAGCTTTTAGAGCGAGGCCTGAGGAATTTCTGGAGGCGCTGATGAAAGAAGCTGAAAGGACAGTACACTGCCGTCAGCCCACGCACGCGCATTAAATGCGCCATCCCGGGAGTAGTGCCCCCATCTTTTCGGTCACCTCCTTGGCGGCTCACGCGCGCCCCGTCCTATTCTCTTGCAGACCCCCTCAGCGAAAGCTTCCCTGATACGCTCCGCCTGGTTGCCAAGTAAAGTTCTAGAACAATCTACTACAACGCTCAGCCCGATCATTACTCTGCATGAATTTTCCCAAGTGTTTGAGCCCGAGCTACGAGCAACCTCACAACATTCTATATGCTCCCCGCCTCGAGCATGAATACTCGCCAGGCACAAAGCTAGGGGCCACTGATATACCCGGTCACGAGCAGAGCACGAGCTATCCTCACATGGCGGTCACGAGCACAAACCTTATAAGGCCCACATGCCTAACAAGCAAAGTAACGGCAAAATCAAGCAGCGAGCAGAGTGACTCCCGTCCAAACCTGGCCGGGCAAAGGCCTTACCTGTCCGACCAGGGGCCATGCCTGGGATATATGCTCGCCCCAATCCAACATCTATCAAATAGGCGGGTAGAGCCCTGCCCGCCCAGATCAATATCGAGCAGGAAACGCCAGAGGCTTGTTCTCCAAGACATAGTCAAAGGTTACCATATGGAGGCAGGACACTTGCTTTATCTGTTCTTGACATCTCGCGGCCAGCCGCATATCATGCCTAGAATCTAGAGATTCTCTCCTTGTTGAACAAGATAACTAAGGAAACCGAATCCCAGCCGGATTCAACCACAAAGGGGCCTATAAGTACTCCTCCGCATATCATAACAAGGTACACGCACACATACACTCATCCTCTTCCTTGAGCTTTGGTATTCTGTCTTACATTCGATACTTACTCTCACGCCGGAGGGGTTTCGCGAGGCCCTGCCTTGCACTTCCACTCAGGTTTTCTCTGTCCTCGGCCAGGTTCAAGGAAGCAGATCCAAGCCCAGATATCCTACCCAAAGCATAGACGGCCCAAGCTGAGGATTTTGCCACATCAGATAATATTTTATATATTGCGGTTCAAAAATTAATTTATCGCGGTACATAAAAATTGATATTGCGATGCAACTTGGATTAGGTATAAGTATCGCATTTCAAAAATTAATTCATCACGATACATAAAAGTTTGTACCGCGGTACAATTAGACTGGGTAATTAAACTATTAAACCGCAGTGCAAAAATTAATGTAATAAAATTGATGAATCGCATTGCAATAGGACTATACGATTAAACTATTGAACTGCGGTGTAAAACTTAAGACAATAAAATTGATGAATCGCAGTGCAATTAAACTAAGCAATCAAACTATTGAACCGCGGTGTAAAAAATTAATGCAATAAAATTGATGAATCGCGATTCAATTGTCAATGTATCATGATTCATTTCTGTAGTGCGTCCCATGCTTATTAAAGGCATTGTAGTCTTTTTGACTTGTGTTATTTGCAACTAGTATATGACGGGTCAACCCGTTTGACCCGTCTCATAGTGGGTTCATATTTTTCTAACCCAATTCACTTCTTTTACGTGGTAGAGCGAGCTAGCCCAACTTGTTTTGACAGTTCTAATCATATGTGTGTTTTAACTTTCAACCTAAAAAGGGCCAATAAATTATAGTTAGGATTTTGTGAAGAGAAAGTAATTGGGATAAATTCAGGCCGGTTCCTTTTGGGATATTTTCAACCGCTAAAGTCCCACATATCTATATCTCTATATATATAATGGTGGCGGCGACATAACCACCTAAATAAAGCGGTTTCAAATAAAGCGCCTTCACTTGTCAAAAATGATGCTCTAATATATTTGATGCGTTGAAAGTTGAAGCAATTCACGGGTTTCTATGTCTCCAATTTTCATGCTACACATTTAATATAGTTATAAAAAAACATAAAACATTTTTTTCACTTCTTGTAACTTGTAACTTTGTACTATGAACATTGTTGTAAAGTCATCTAAAATAACTAATTATATTCTCGAGGCTATGATAGTCATTTGATTTCCCTTCACCTGTATATTCAAGAATCTTAAACAATATAAATAGAGACAACCTCTCATACAAAACTCACGTATATCTCCTACAAAACTCACATAAGGTCGTCCATCCTCCAAATCTTGCATGGAGCCGGTCCCTCCTTCAAAACTCACCCATTGTAAAAACTTGAGTTAAGTGCAAAGAGATCAACTAGAATTGCAGCAAATTCCACCCTCATTTAATTCGGTTAAAATGCAAAGGTAAAAACTTATAACTTGTTTTTTCCTTTTTCGTATTTAATTAGTTTTTATTTTTTCATTTCTTTAACCTTTTTCTTATTTGTTACTCCCTTCGTTTTTAAATTATTATCTTCTTTAACCCGGTGCACCGTTTAAAAAAATTGATTGTATTATAAATATTGGTGAAATGTATTGTTTCCTTTGATGCCTTTGAGTGTGAGCTCATAATTAAAGTAGGTAGATAGAGTAAGGATAAAGTGGTAAGAGCAACCACAGTGATAACACCCAATATCACACTCTACCCACCTCGTTTTCTGTTTCTTTTATATTTTTTCAACACTCTAAAAAATAATTTACTCCAATAATCACCCTTTATACAATCCTCTAAAAAATTCAAACCTCTCACATCTTAACTAACAAACCTAACTATCACAATTTTTTTCAATTTTTTTATTCACATTTTTCACACAATTTGTGTAAATGTTCTGCTAACCCTCCCTCAATACTTCCGGTGAGCCTTAGCAAAATTTAGGGATAGAGTGGGTTGAAAGTGGTTCATTGTAGCCTCCAGTGTTGATAAAAGGCGGTAGATGTAGCTTTAAAAGCTTGATAAAAGCTCCCATTGTGGAAGCTCTAAAAGTGATTTCCTAAAAGTGAAAGTTTTGAAAGAGGACAATTGTTTTAGAACAAATGAAAAATGAAAGGAGGACGATAATTTGAAAACGGATGGAGTATTATGAATGGCAAAACATACAAACGGGCCACCCAACTTTGGACCATATTGCAATTCGGCCACCGAAAGTTTGGTTCATCTATTTTGGCCACCCTACTTTTGTTCTGTTGCATGTGAACCCATTTTTTGGATGAACGTTAGATTTAACCGTTAAACTCAAAGGGGTCTAAGTGTCTAAGCGAAAAAATAATCACATATGCCATTTGTACAAAGAGTAGGGGTCAAAGTGTAATACAAAATAAAACTAAAATCCCGGATACGGTGAATTCCTCGCTCAAGAAACTTCAGGTGAATTCCTTCTTCTTCTCGGCTTCACCTTCTCAGGCCCATCAACATCTCCCGGCCGCAATCTTCATCGCCCCTATTTCAAGTTCATATCTAGCCCCGGATGCGCTGCTCGGAGTATTCTTCTGCCGCGACCATCTATCAGCCACCGTCTCTCCTTTCTCGGTTGGAGATCCGTGAGAGTCATGTTCTTGGAAGGTTTGTTCAACTGTTTGATTAGAAGTCATTTTCCTTGCCTAGCTCGATTCTTTAATGCATGCAGGCGATGAAGACCATCACACACACTATTCTCTTCTTAGTAATTTCCAGTTGGTACATGTCGATGATGTGGCCGGTGGACACATCTTTCTCTTCGAACATCCCAACGCAAAAGGGAGGTGCATTTCTTCAGGACACGAGATAGCCATTGATAAGTTAGCCGAATTTCTTTCAGCCAGATACCCAGAATTTCAAATTCCAAAGATGGAGTGAGTTATAGTTACATTCACGGAAAAAGCATAAAAAAGAATCTGATGCGTTGTTGTAGGAGTGAAGGCATAAAATTTGTTTTGTTGCTACTTCAATCATTTTCCTTTCTACTTGGGTGTCTATTTCTCAGCAGAGAAACAACGACAGTGAAACTCCAGACCATGACCCAGCTTCCTTTGACCGGAAGGTCTCGGATCTAGATCTGGCTGAAGCCGAAGCTTTTCCGGCGACTTCTTCGAGCGAATCTCAACCGGGTTCGGCGACGCACCCCTTCGCTGAGTCGCGGCGAAGGAAAATCGAAAGTGGAGGTATATTTAGTGGGTTTATGATAACTTCATCATCTTCATCTTCGTTCAAAATGGTGATGAAGCAGAGGCTCAAGGCCGCCGAGGTATTTTCCTATCATCGTTTTCACTTCTAACATAAGAATGGCGGCTAGTTGTATCGATGATGATTTCTAGAACTTTATTTTAATTTTGGTTGGAACCTTTTTTTTGAATTCACTTGACTTACTGAGGACCTGCTTTTGTTAGGAAAAGAGACAACCTACCCTGATGGAGTTGCAAACTAAGACTCTAGGCCTCACTGAAGTATTTCTTCTCATTTTTTTGACTTTTAAGATTTAATCACATTTTTTCACAATAATCACGATGTTTTGCCCACGATGATTCTGTAATCTTTGCTACCTGAGTGCTTCTGTAAGTACAATCAATCATGAGATCTGGATCTGGGTTGTTGGGTTTTCTTCCCAAAAGATGAACTCATACATGTAACCCCTAAAGTTCTATCATTTACAGTTGGACTCCTTTATACAGGGGCAAAAAAGGAATTTCATTTAAAGTTAACATCCTGGCTAACGGGCGTTAGAAAATGGGCTCGCTTGCAACAGAACAAAAGTAGGGTGGCCAAAATAGATGAACCAAACTTTCGGTGGCCGAATTGCAATATGGTCCAAAGTTGGGTGGCCCGTTTGTGTGTTTTGCCTATTATGAATCAACAATGAAATTGATCAAAGTTTGCTTTTAAAGCATACTAGCAAACCGTGTCTAATGCGTTCAACAAATGAAACAAACAAAATTAGTAATGACGTGTAAACTCTGAAGTCATCATGATTGTCAAATAATAGTACAGTTACCAGAAAATCTGTTGACAAATTGTAAATTTTCACAATTCATAATAATTCCAATACCTGAATGGATTTCTATTTAAGTAGCGTCCTTCAACATTATTTTTTTCTCTATTTTTTAATTTTATATTTTGTGTTTTTTTAATTGAATGGTCATATATAAGTCAGTATTAACCTATGAGCATCTGTTGCAATTTCTATGATAACAAATTGTTTTGGTCCGAAGATATTGATATACAGTGAAGAGAGAAAGTCAAAAAATAAAACAACAAATGTTATGTATATAACTATATATTAACAATACGACGATATATTTCTATTTAAGCAGTTTTGTTTTAGCTACTCCAATATTACTTATCTTTAATTTATTCTTTTAATTTTTCATTTTCTATTCGTTTTGCTTATGTATAGTTTACTTGAAAAAGATACATATCGTGCGTTTAACGCATGGGTGCAAAAACTAGTTTTTAATTAATTAGTAAAGTACATTTTTAGGTGCAAAATGACGAAGATACCCTTAATGAAATTAAATTAGACGCGCTCCATCGAAAATCCAGTTTGTGCATCGGTAATCCATTTTGTGCATCGGTAATCCATTTTGTGCATCGGGATTAATTTTGCATTGCAAAATCAAAATTGTGCATTGGAAATTTCTTCAAGGATAACTCATTTTGTGCATCGGAAGAAAAATTGTGCATCGAGATTAATTGTGCATAGCAAAATCAAAATTATGCATTGGAAGTTTCTTCGGGGGTAATCCATTTTTGTGCATCGAAAAAAAATTATGCATCGGGATTTACTTTTGTATTCGATTTCTAAGTTGATGCCTCACGATTGTGCATCAGAATGCAACAATTATGCATCGGGACACAGAACCTTCGCTGCGAGTAGCTTCTTCAGTTCCAATTTCATTCCCCTTGGCCAATACATAGAAGAAAGAAGCATGGTAGAGCTGATGCTACTGCTGCAATGGACGTATATGGGAGTGAGGAAGAGGTCTAATTCAATTTTTCTATTATAATGAGAAAAACAAGATGGGGATGTGGAAATTTATAGATGGAAGCTCACAATAGATGGAAATTTATAGATACTGTTACTGGCAATATTCTGCATAATCATTTGGTCAATAACTCTGAAAAATGAAAGCAACAAACGAATTGATTAATCTCACCGAACATGTTTTTTGGAAGAAATCAAATGGAACTTATCCCAAATTCACACAAGAACGAATGCATCGTTACAAAACTAACAAGAACTGAAGAATTATGTGATTTATGAATCGTAAATAATTTGTATTGCTAAGCCCTGTTAAATAGGTATGAACAAGGATACAAAACTTGAAATACAAGAAAGGTAAAAAAAAGGAAAATATACATTCCTAATACAACTTAATCTCCTAAAACAAGAGAAGATTGACTTCCTATAATTACGGATTCCATCACTCCCCCTCAAGTTGGTAAATGAAGATCCCGAACTCCCAACTTGTCAACTAGAAAATGCAAACGATCTGCACCAAGGGGTTTTGTAAAGATGTCAGCGACCTGATTTTCAGTGGTTATGGAACAAGATGTAACTTCTTGAAACTCAACTCATTCTCTAACAAAAAAACAATCCATTTCGACGTGTTTAGTTTGTTCATGAAACACGGGGTTGGTCGCAATGTGCCGAGCAACCTAATTGTCACAAAACAGTGGTGTAGCATAGCTTTGAGGAACTTCGAGGTCTTGGAGCAGCCAGCGAAGTCATATAAGCTCACTAACAGTAGTCGCCATTGCACGATATTCGGCCTCAGCAGAAGAACGAAAGACTACTGTTTGCTTTTTCGTACGCCAAGAAATAGGCGCACCGCCAAGAAAAAGAAAGTAGCATGTCCAGGATCGACGGGACATAGAGTAGCCACCCCAATCAGCATCACGAAAAACCTTGAGTTGTAAGTTGCCACAAGTGGGAGAAAGATTCCTTGTCCAGGTGTAGCCTTTAAGTATCGCAAAATACGAGTGAGGGCATCCATATATGTACGATGTGGACTCGAAACAAACTGACTTAATGCGTTGACAGCAAAAACAATATCCAGTCGAGTAACGGTCAAATAGAGGAGGCGCCCAATCAACCAACGATATTGAGTAGCAATGACTAAAGGGCTGTCATCACCAGGTCCCAACTTGAGTTTCTGCTCCATCGAAAAAGAGCTAGGACGACTGCCAAAGAAACCAGATTCTTCCAAGATGTCCCAGGTATATTTTCATTGGCTAAGAACTAAGCCTTCTGATGACCGTGCAACCTCGATACCCAAGAAATATTTTAAAGGACCCAAGTCCTTGGTGCTGAATTTGGTGTCGAGGTATCGCTTAACTTCATTAATTTTCGCTGCATCATTTCTAGAAAGTATAACATCATCAACATAAATGAGAGCGAAGACGTAAAAATTGTCGTGCTTGAGAATGAAGAAAGAATGATCAGCCTTGGATTGACGGAAACCGATGATGACCAAGGCAGATGTGAACTTGTGGTACCAATTGCGTGAAGCCTGTCGTAGCCCATAAATAGATTTATGTAACTTGCAAACCCTTGTGTCATCCCTTTTTGCAAACCCTTGAGGTACCTTCATATATACATCTTCAAGAAGATCACCATGTAAGAAGACGTTGTTGACGTCAAGTTGCTGAATGACCCAACCTTTCTTAGCTGCAACAGCAAGAGGACTACGAACTGTGACAAGCTTTGCAATTGGCGGAAAGGTTTTGTTAAAATCAATGCCTTCAATCTAAGTGAATCCCTTGGCTACTAGCCGGGCTCATACCGCTCTACTTCACCATTGGGTTTATACTTGACTTTAAAAACCCACTTGGAATCAACTGCTTTCTTGCCCTGTGGTAAAGAGGTTAAAGTCCATGTACCATTGTCTTCCAAGGCAGCTTGGACTTCCTTTTTCATGGCTTCAAACCATAACGGATCCCTGACAGCTTGAGAGAAATACTTTGGCTCATCATTTTCGTCACGTAGGACTTCACTAACGTAAATTTGACCAGGGTTGCCTGACGCGTGGATATAGTATGGAGACATATGATCCACGGTGGTATTGACGGTAGGCTAAATCACGGTTGTAATGGCGTCGCTGCCTTCTTAACTAGTAGCCACCATAGGTTTTGTAAAAAAAAATCGGCTAGAGCTGGGTATTAGGGTTTGGCTTCTAATACCATGAAGAATTATGTGATTTTTGAATCGTAAATAATTTATATTGCTAAGCCCTCTTAAATAGGCGTGAACAAGGATACAAAACTTGAAATACAATAAAGGTAAAAAAAAAAAAAAGGAAAATATACATTCCTAATACAACTCAATCTCCTAAAACAAGAGAAGATTGACTTCCTATAATTACAGATTCCATCAAGAACCCAAAAATCAAACATTATGGGAACCATCAATAAACCTCACTTTCTAAAAGGTTTTCAAAATGGGAGAACACACGTAGCTAAAGAGTTGATATGGATGGTTCCCCTTCCCCATGCATGGATGGATCACGACTTGGCAGGAACTTCCATAGAAGCAGCAGGGAATGGCAGCTGCTCTTTCTGATCAGGTACAAACGCCATCTAGCTGTAATTCCACTTCTCCTTGAAAAGTTGGATATAGTAAATATGGTGGTGCTTGCACTGATATTCGATTCATAGGCGGAGTACGTGTGGGCATTTTAGGAAATTAACAAAAATGAACTTTTGCAGTTTAAAACAAAAATACTTGACTGGTTACAATTTCAAAAATGGTACCAGCCCGCAATAATTTTAAAGTAATTAGAAACTAGATTTATTTCACTTGTACATGGTTTCATTGTATGTCTTGGTTGAAAACTAAAGTGGTATTCCAAACGACGTTCATAGACTTACTTTTGAGTGCACTTGTGGTCCCAGCATTTTCCAACTACTTAGGTTTTTACTCTGTATTTAGGCAATCCTCTAAAAAAAACAAGTAAATAAATAAAAATAATAAACTTCCAAGAATTTTTTTAAAATAATGCTCCATTCGTTTCAAAATTATTGTTCTGATTGATCAAATACATGGATTAAAAACAATAATTGACTTGATTATTAATAGGGGTAAATTCGAGTTGGTCCCTTTCTCAAAGTTTTCAAACACTTTAGTTCACTATATTTTTTAAAAGGCTTAAATCACAATTTGGTCACCCTACTTTTTCACTTTTTGCAATATGATGACTGTATAATTATTTTTTTTCACTTTAATCATTGTACTTGGCAATATATAACACGTTCATCACTCCATCCAATCTTTTGGATGGAAAGTTTTAAACAATTATAGAAACCCGAAAATACCCTTGGGCTTAAATCACAATTCAAGTAAACGCACAAAATATAACAAATAAAAAAGGGGACACTTGATACTAGAGAAATCGAAGCAGAGACGGGGTTACTGGGTTTTGCCGGAAGGAGGACGGCGTTGAGGAAGGAAAGAGGCTCAGCCCGCTCTGTTAAGGGAAGGAGATCGGAGAGAGAGGACACCTGATTTGGGATGGTGAGAGGGCTGAGAGAGAGAAGGTGATAGCAGATGAGAGGGGGGTTTTGGCCGGAGACAGAGCACGAAGGAGGCCGTCAATGTTGGGTTGGAAAGAGATGGAGAGATGTCGGCTATGGTGGCTGGACTCGAGGTGGCCTTCAATGGAGACGAAAGTAGAAAGGACCCATGTCTAAACTGTTTGATAATATGTTTAGGGTTTATGCCGATAATAAGATGTTTGAAGAGTGTTTGGAGATTTTTTATTACATGAGAGATAGTGGGTTTGTGATTGATGAGAGGGTTTGTATGGTTTTCTTGCTTGCTGTTAAGAAATGTGATTAGTTTGAATTAATGTTTCAGTTTTATATGGAAATGGTCCAGTCAGGTGTTCAAATCACGGTTTATTCTGTGAGTGTGGTGGTTGGTGGGATCTGTAAAGTTGGAAAGGTTGATAAGGCTCGGGATTTGATTGATGGATTGGTTGGGAGAGGGTTTAAGCTGAATGAATATACATATAATACGTTGATTAATGCTTATCTGAAAAATGGGATTTTGATGGAGCCAACGAAGTTTTGAGTTCAATGAAGAAGAATGGCATGGCAGCAAATGTGGTGACGTATACTCTTTTGATTGACCGGTCATTACGGTTAGGCAAGATTGATGAAGAAGACAAGTTGTTTGAGGAAATGCTTGACAAGGGGGATTCAGGGTGATGTTCCTGTTTATACATCGATGATAAATGGGAATTGTCTATTGGGGAATATGAAAAAGGCGCTGGGTTAGGGGAGAAAGTGCGTCAGATCTAGAACAGGAGGGGGGATGGCAGCTATTTTGTTACAGAAAATGGAGAGAGAGACCTAGCCGGAACGAAAACGTTGCTGGGTTTGAGAGAATTATATCATGTTAGAATTTGACAAGAGAGATGGATTGACTGCCTATGTTAGTGGGGGTTGAACGACAGTTGGAGAAGATGAAGCATTCAATTGTCTACAAGGGATATTACCGTTTTGTTTAAAAAATTGGATGGCCCGTTAACGGCATTAACCAAAACATATCAACTTATTTAGTATAGTGGTTAATTTGTTAGTTATAAAATGTGGTTGGTCAAATCGGGTAGTTGGCAATAGTACGATGGTCAAAAAATAATTTTTCCATTTTTTTTTGTAGAGAATCACCTTATTGCAAAAGTAGAAAAGTAGGGTGACCAAATTGCGATTAAGCCAAAACAATTTGATTTTGTTCATAGGGTATTTTAGTCATTTTAACCATTTCCATCTAACATAACGGACGGAATTGACTTGAGTGACCTTATTGAATGTTTAAACTAAGTACAATGATTAAATTGAAAAAAATAATTGTACAGTCATCATATTGCAAAAAGCGAAAAATTAGGGTGACCAAATTGCGATTTAAGCCTTTTTTAAACAAAAAAATGTACTTTGGAGGGCGAAAAGGCTACAATAACCTTAATAAACCGAAAGTACACTACGGAGATCCCTTACTCGGTGCATCGCGCTGCATCAATTAAATTCAATTTTTGTGCAATTCATCAATTTAATTTACCTAATCCAATATAGAACCGCGATGCATCAATTTTTCAAACCGCGATGTATCAATTTTTTGAACCGTGATGCATCAACTTTTTGCATCGCGATGCATCAATTTAAATTACATAATCCAATTTTGCACCACGATTAACTTTTTGCCCCGCGATGAATCAATTTTTTACACCACAATACAACAATTCAGATTAGCTAATCCAATTCTGCACCACGATGCATAAATTTGTAAATTACTTAATACAATTCATGCATCGCATTGCCTCAATTTATGCACAGCGATGGATAAATTTTTAAATTACTAAACCTTCATCTACCTTCTTTCTAGTACACAATCAGCAAATTATTCAAATTTATATGCATCTTTCTTGCATCATAAATCCAAATCGATGTCTCACGATTCACAAATGATGGCATTGTGATTCAAAATTAATGTATACAGATGATGATGAAGAAGATGATGTTTTTTTTGCGTCATCGGGGCGAACGAATTTAATGACGAGGGAGAAGAATAACAAGGGAGAAGAAGATGAAATTTACAGTGTTCTCCGAATTTAGGTATTAAAGGAACAATATTTCAAAAATGAACTTTAGCGATGAAGCGAATAAATGTTTGAGAAAGTGTACCAATCCGCAATTTATCCTTATTAATATTGATATAATGTGTGGTTTACTAGGGCCGGTCCTGAACTTTTGGGGTCCAGAGCGAAAAGAAAATAAGGGGCCTTTAAAAAATAAATGCATAGGAATTTTAGACGAACAATTTATTTGACTTTTCATCATTTGAAGTATTGAAAATGGATAATACCCAAATATATAAGAAAATAAGTATTAAATAATTACTGAAAACTGTTATTATTCATTCGTTAAAATAATTTACAATAAAAAGAATATACTTAATCAAAAAAATTCTTTTATTTATATTTTGACTTCTAGATGGATATTTTTTGGTAACATGTATAGTGCACTATAAATTCAAGTTAAAAAACAATCAACTAACAAAGTAAAGAATTAAATAAATATAAGAAATAATTAAAAATGATAGTAACATAACAATAAAATTTGATTTTTGCTTGAAATATTGATATTATATGCCCAATCAGTTGTTATTTTTTATGACCCAGATAAAAAATTTGATGGTCAACTAACTTTTTTTATAGGTTAATTTAGAGAACGCGAAATAAAATTAAGGTTGAATAACTCTACTAAAACCGAATCCAAATTATTTATCTTTATATAGTAATTCTTTATTCATTAGGTTCCGGAGTAATTAAAACATATATAAGTAGATTTGAAGTTGATAATAAAAAAAACAACTTAACCACAACAATTATACTTACAATACAAGTGGAGGATAAAGATGAAATATTGTGAAATTATAAGCATATTTTTTAAAAGTTGATTATTTACGTAAAACCTATCAAAATAATATAGGGGACTATTTATCTAAATCGGGGAAGTATATAATACCCAAACATATAAGAAAATAAGTATTAAATAATTACTGAAAACTGTTATTATTCATTCGTTAAAATAATTTACAATAAAAAGAAAATACTTAATCAAAAAATTTCTTTTATTTATGTTTTGGCTTCTAGATAGATATTTTTTGGTAGCATGTATTGTGCACTATAAATTCAAGTTAAAAAACAATCAACTAACAAAGTAAAGAATTAAATAAACATAAGAAATAATTTAAAATGATAGTAACATAACAATAAAATTTGATTTTTGCTTAAAATATTGATATTATATGCCCAATCAGTTGTTATTTTTTATGACCTAGATAAAAAATTTGATGGTCAACTAACTTTTTTTATTGGTAAATTTAGCGAACGCAAAATAAAATTAAGGTTGAATAACTTTACTAAAACAGAATCCAAATTATTTATCTTTATATAGTAATTCTTTATTCATTAGGTTTCGGAGTAATTAAAACATATATAAGTAGATTTGAAATTGATAATAAAAAAAAACAACTTAACCACAACAGAAATACTTACAATACAAGTGGAGGATAAAGATGAAATATTGTGAAATTACAAGCATATTTTTTAAAAGTTGATTATTTACGTAAAACCTATCAAAATAATATAGGGGACTATTTAACTAAATCGGGGAAGTATATGATATAATATGCATATAAAATAATACTAATAAAAATTGACCGTAAACCTAAAATAAAAAAAAAATTACAAAAATGGCAGGGAAGGGGCTTGAACCTTGGACTTCATTGTTACACTCACCACATACACAATTACCTAATCCATGGAGTCAAAAGAAAATTTGTTCACTAGGGTTACATTATTTATAATATATCTAAATAAAACTAGCCTACACATATATAAAATTGGGTCATCTTACATTGGGTGTCCTGTTCGGTCGATCACTCTGATCCCCCCCCCCCAAAACCGGGCCTGTAGTTTATTTTAAAGCTCATATGTATATGACTCATGATTAAAATAGAAAGAAAAAGAATGAATAAAATAATAAAAGTATCGTTCTAAAAAAGAAACTTATAAACAACCATTTTTTATGGGACCGACAAAAAAAAGTATGACAATAGTTTTAGGACGTATGAAGTAATAAATTATGAAATCACAAAACTTTAATTAGAAAAAAGATGTTTGTGCGTTTACGTGAGGGTTATTTGCAAGTAGATATAATACGAGATCTTAAAAAATACTCTCTCTCTCTCTCTCTATATATATATATATATATATATATATATATATATATATATATATATATATATATATATATATATTATTAAATAATCGTGTATATGACCCGACACGCTATTTACAAAATAATTAACTTAAATATAGATATTTTTATTTTTATAACTTTTCACTTTTGTACCCGTGCGTAAAATGCGCGGTATATATATTTTTCAACTAAATTATACATACAAAATTAAAAAAATAAATTATGAGACACTGCTTAACTATAAACATATAACAATAATTAAGATTAATCATTATAGATTTTAAAAATTAATCATTTTCTACAACATAATTTTATATATGATTATTCAATTGAAAAAAAACAAGCACCAAAATGATCATTTAGCCACACTATGATTTTGACATGGGTCAAATAGTTCAAAAGACTGTAATATTACTACATCCGTCCCAAAAAGAAAGGATGACGATAATTTAAAAACGGATGGAGATTTTATTTCAATAATTTTTAGATGGACACAAAGGAAACGCTGAATAATAATTTTGGGTCGGAAGAAGTATATATTTGTTGATTAAATATCATCTAATAGAAAAAGGTAATAATATGTACAGTTGGCACAAAAAAATGTCATTAAATACCATGTTAATTACGTACTTCCTCCGTTTCGGGTAAAGGACCGTTGTTTGAAAGTCAAACTTTTACAAAAAAAATGATACTTTTAGTAATCCATTAGTAATCAAATGAATAATTGCGGGCCGATCCTTTTTTTGGAAATTATAACCCTCTGGTGCGCTATTTTTTATCCAACCGCATAAGTCCATTTTTTTATTTCTTCCTAAATGCCCCTCCTTCTCATGTTGATGGATATCAATCACCGGAGTTGACGCGAATTCAAAGAAAATAGTTATAAAAATATAGGACTTAACATTTTTAGTTCCGTTTTAATTTTTTTCATAGATCTGGATAATTTGAGCTTGTCAATTTTAGAGCTGAAATTTTCCTAAATTATATAATGACAAATTATTTTGATTTTGTTAATTTATTTTTACATCATCTCATTTTTCAGACCTGCTTACTTAAAGGACAAATGTATATCCGAAATTTTTGGATATGTAATCTATGAGAAGTACATAACTTTATTTTTAAGAAAATAAAATTATAAATATAGATCCTAACTTTCTAGATCGATTTAATTAATTTTTTTAAAGATATGGGTAAACACCAAGTCAAGATATTTTAACAGGGATTGAGGAATTTCTTTTGAAGTAAAATGTCAAAGCTAAACCATATATATTGGGCAAATGAATACAATATATATTTCTCGTGTACAATACAATAGGACTTTTAAAATTTGAATGATGTTCACATGTATGATTGACACAAGTATCAAGGAATGTAAAATGACATTTTATATGGATTAGTGTGAAGTGTAATAATACATTTAATTTTTTTCAGATAGCATGCAAAGTTGTACCTATATTAATAAATGGAGAACCTTTTATTTTTGGAAAGAAAATTTTGACGGGTTATTTCCTTTTATAGATGCACATACATACATACATACATACATACATACATACATACATATACATACATGCATACATACATACATATATATATATATTCCTACTAAACATTTTCATTTGTAATAATAAAATAGTTAAGTGGTGGGTCCTATGCAATAAGTCCCACTAATTGAAGAGTAAATATTAATGTTTTAAATGATAAATTTGTTTTTCTTAAAAGGAAGTTAAAAACAAGACAATTATTCGTTCCATTTCGGATATACTACTCCCTCCGTTTTTAAATTATCGTTCTCCTTTCCTTTTTTATCCGTTCTAAAGTAATAGTCTTCTTTTAAAACTTCATCTTTTAGGAAAACACTTTACTCTTACCTTTTCTACATACTTTAATTATGACCACATGCTCAAGGGTATTAAAGGAGACCACACATTTCATCAATATTTATAGTATAGTCAATTAGTTTTTCTTAAACGGTGTGTTGGGTTAAAGAAAACGATAATTTAAAAACGGAGGGAGTATTTTGGAATGTTTCAGTATTAGGGTCAACTTTCAATAAATAATGTTTACTTTTTCATAACCTTTCAATTTTACCCTTGTGATATTAACATATTGATTATATTCAAACATTTTTGTAATTATGACAAACTTTAATGTTAGTTATAAATCTTTTAATAATTAGACATTTTAAATAGACTCTTTTGAGTGGAATGCATGTAGTATTTTGGAACAGACAAAATAAGAAAATAAGACAATTATTTAATCGACTAGTAAAAATGCAATTTTCAAATTCAAAAACTTAAGTTTCACGAATTCATGGAGAATTTTCTCCAGATGTGTCGATTGGAGTTCGGGAAGGTTATTCGTTACTTCCAACGTGAGAGATTGTGTTATAACTTACTCCCTCCGTCCCAAAATTATTATCTTATTTTCCTTTTTCGTCCGTCTCAAAATAATTATCTTGTTTGAAACTTTCTTTTTTAGGACAACATTTTTATCACTTTACCATCACCTTTTCATTCTACTTTAATTATGTGCCACATACACATGGACTTTAAAGTAAATTACACATCCAACTAATATTAATAATTCAATCAAATGTGTTTTCTTTAATCGTGTGTCAAGTCAACTCAAACGATAATTTTTGGGACGGAGGGAGTATAAGTTTCTACTTGGGTTAATCGCACTATTGGTCCCTTGAGTTTGGCTTATTTTTAGTATTAGTCCCTTAACATTTTTTTGTCAAAATTGGGTCCTAAGAGTATTAAATTTTCACAGTCGCAGTCCTTTTGATGGATGTCGTTAGAGAAATACCATTAAGTTATCCATGTGCATTTAGTAAGGGCTAAAATGAATTTTTTTTCAAACCTAACTTATATAAAAATTTACAATTGAGTCCCTAAAGTTTAAAAAATGACCATAAGCCTTCTTTCCCAAATGTTTTGGGAAACCACCATATTTTTTGCCATTATGTCCTCCCTTTACTTCAAACCCTAAACAATGGCACACAAGCAGCCTTCTTGGCCTTTTGTTAAAAATTGAGAGCATTGAACCCAGGGGAAATAGGGAACGAAAAGGGGCAAGAAAATGAGAGAAGGAGACAAAGTTTTTTGTAGTAAAAAAATTGTCATATACTTGCACATGGAATGATGGAATGGATTTTTTTTTAACCAGGTTGAATCCTGGGGTAGTAGTTCCGGTCCCTCATTGCTACTACCAGGAAA
This sequence comes from Codonopsis lanceolata, assembly GCA_013146195.2. Classification (NCBI taxonomy): domain Eukaryota; kingdom Viridiplantae; phylum Streptophyta; class Magnoliopsida; order Asterales; family Campanulaceae; genus Codonopsis; species Codonopsis lanceolata. The sequence goes on from JABEVN020001599.1 coordinate 20,689, forward strand.
ATCGCGGGATGTGCCCGAATGATACAGGGTTTGAGAACATGTCAACTAATAACACATACAAGGTCCAACCTCAGAAGAAAGCAAATTGCTTCCACCAAGTATCGAACCTACGCTGCATGCCTCCAGAATCTTATGTCCCCCTCCTTTTACCACTCGGTTATGCCCCGGGGGACAGAATGATGGAATGGACGTGGAGACTAGAGAGAGAAAGAGGTGGGGTTGGGGTTATGTTAATAATAACAATAATGAGAAGAGGGTTGCCAATGCCATCTGTTGTTAGTGATTGGAGCACTATTCAGGCACTCGAAAGTTGAACCCACTCTGCTTGTATTACATACATACTCATGAGAATTCACACCTCACCCAGAGGTGAAGTGATGATCCTAACGGTGTGAATCTATTTTCTTCCTATCCCGATCTCTTTCTCTCTCCCTCTACACACCAAAGATTCCCTAAATTTTGAGCCGAAGCTGTTAAGATATACAAGCAGCAGCATCAACATTAGAAAGGGAAAGGAATTCAAGGGGGTTAATTGTTTTATTCAGAATGTCTCTGTATCTCTTTAATGATATGAGGGGTAGCAAGTGTAACTTTATATTACTTCAAGGGCAGCGTCTGTATCGTGTTTTTAAATGTCGGTTATGTCTGTTATATATAAACAAACTCCCTCCCCTTGTACAGAAGAAGAGAGACACTTTTATTTTTCTAAATCAATATTGAGTATTATGTATCTTGGTCCAAGAACAATCAATTACTTTGTATTTGATTGATTGATTTCTTAATGAAGATGAGTTTGATTCATGGCAACATCATCTTCAATCTTTATCATGGTATTAGAGCTTGAGATCAAGATCATCAATCCTGTTTTTCAGAGAACACAAAAGGGTGTAAACTCTTTTATCTTTCTTCCCTCCTTTCTCTTCCTTCTTTTTGTGTTTCTCCTCTCTTATCATGTCTGAATCCACTTCTAGAGATCCTCCCAATCCTACCAATCCCCTGAAAGATAGTAACTCTTCAATCACCAATAATGTTATTGATGACTATGACCTACCTGAAATCTCTCTTCAATTAACCTCTGGCCATCCGTTATATCTCCACCCCAATGATCATCCAGGGATGAATCTTGTGTCTGAAACTCTCTCAGACTCCAACTTCAACTAGTGGAAAATCTATGTCACCACTGCCTGGGGGTGTAAGTTTGAATCGTCGAATCGTCGAATCGTGAAATCGAATCGAATCGAATCAGACGGTTTGGTTCGGTTTTGGGTGAGGGTGGTTCGGTTTTGGTTCGAAAAATTCATAAACCACTCGGTTCGATTCGGTTTGCAATTTTTACTTTCAAACTGAACAGAACCGAATCAAACCGAATTGCCATAATAAATTATTAATATATATTTATTATATATAATTATATATAGCATTTGTAATAAAAAATCTATACCTAATCCTTATTTATCATCTTTCTATCTTGGACCAGAGACACTATCTTTCTCTTCAAGACCATCACAGCCCTCTTTCGCCTCTTTCGTTCTCTCACAATCCACTTCAGTCGACTTCCGATCTTGCTCCGCCGTCGCCACCATGGTAAGATCTTGTCTTCTCCCCCTCTCTTGCAATCTATTTCTTCATCCCTCCACACTTCTCGACGTCTTTCTCTATCTCTCTCTCTCTCTCTCTCTATCCCTCTCTCTCGATTCGTCTCCCTCTTTTTTGATATGTTTAACCTTCAAACTTGTCTGCCTCCGAACAACATTTCCACCCCAACCATACTAACATAGGAGGACTTCTCTTATTTAGTTGATTTATTTTAGGTTTAAATATCAATTTGGTCACCCTACTTTCGGCAATAATTCATTAAGCTAACTCTACTAAATTTTTCGTCAAAATAGTCATTTTACTTAACAATTGTAATCACTAAGGTCACCATATGTATTTTCCGTCTATTTAGTGGACGGAAATCATGGAAGTCATAAATGTCCTACATGAGACGCACGGATGTGATGTAAACAATCGACTTCAACTAAATCGATTAAGGGAAGTAACCAAATCCTTCGACACTTCACTTCAAACAATCGACTTCAACTCAAAATTTCAACCGCTGAAATCACGAAGGGAATCACTTAAGATGAAGGCAACTTAGACTAATCGCTCATCAACCGGCTGAAATCGCGAAGGATTGAAGTAGCACAAAAACCCTAATTTTTTTTGACTGCTTTAAATATGTTACGAGGCCGTAACACAAATTAGGGTTTCTTGAAAAAAAATCCTAATTTTTGTGTTACATAATAGGGTTTTAATTGAAACATTGGTTAGTTTTATTCGATTTTGATGTCATTAAAAAAGATTAAGATTTTGCTTGCATATAGTGAGAGTAAACATGGTTTGTTGTGAATTTTTTGTGTGAATTTGTCGGTATATGAGGGCTTTGTTAGTCATTTTGCTTGGTCCCCCACTATGTTTTACAATCTTGCTTGGTCCCCCACTATTGTGTGCATGATTTTTTTATATTATGCTTGGTCCTCCACTACTTTGTTTTTTAAAATTTTGTATTATATTAAATGTTTGGTTTTGTCTCGATTATTATGGTCCCTCATCTTATTGTATTAAACTTTCAGGCAACAATGAAAATTTCTCAGAAGTGTCATTATGGGGGTGAATTTCTCAAAGAAATGTCCGTCAATATCGTGGAAGGAGCACTATTGGGATGAGTTAGATATGAAAGACATCTCATTTTTGGGTTAAAGGGTAGAGTAGAAAGTGAGCTAGGGCATTCTCATGTGAGTTCCATTTTTTATCGCATAATTGTTTCAAATCCTAATGACATGGCTTAGGCATTGTATACCCCTAGGGATTGGGAGATGTTCATGAAAGTTGTCAAGAATTAGGACAGTTGAAATTTACATTTTACATGATGATAGGGAACTGAATATGAGATGTATAGTGATGTTGATTATCTTGGGTCCAAGATAGCGAGGATGATGATTCTCAATTTAGTTTGGAAGATGAGGACCTAGAAAACCTCAATGATGATGAGTTACTAACCGCTAGAGGAATGTGATTTTTCAAGACCAAGGATAATGTCAAATGGGGTATGAATGAAAAGTCTTTTGGAATTAAGAGAGAGGTTTACATATAATTTGCCGAACAGGTACATCTAAAATTGGTGGTGAGGATGACGACAATTAGTAGTCCATAATCTTCAAAATTCTGAGATGGTGTTTGATGAGAGGGATGTTGATTTCCTCCCGATTCTCGATAGTACCAAAGGAAGATGAAAATGATGATAGTGTACGTAAAGATGAGAAAAAGTTCCTAGGTATAACCCTAAATGTGATATGAAGAATAGAAATTTTACTGCATGAAACTTTCACTAATGTCCGTGAATGTAGGGATGCAATTAGGGATTATGTCGCAAGAATGGGTATGACATAAGATTTATGGTAAATGATAAAAAAGGGTACATGCAAAGTGTGTTAATTCCGTATGTTTGTACATGGGAGGTTTGGGCTAGCACTATTCGATGAAACTACATTTCGTATTAAAACTTCTCGTCCACCCATCAATGTGGAAAGAGGTTTAAGAGCGTATAAGTTGTG
>JABEVN020001600.1:0-7500 GCA_013146195.2 Codonopsis lanceolata
TCTCGAGCTAAAAGAAGATTATCTCGAATGAGTCTCCCTTTGGTAAATGCACTCGAGCAGAAATAATATCCGGGAGGATAAGAGCAAAATGAGTAGAAAGCAACTTCGTGATGATTTTGTTGCAAAAATTACGAGACCGATAGGGCGAAGATCCTGAACGAATCAATATGATGGATTTCGGGATGGTGAGCAACAAAATGCTTGTCCAGGATTTAGGCAGCTCAAACCCGCAGAAAAACTCGAATGTTACAAGGTGAAGGTCTGCGGCAATAATGTCCCAACAGCAAAGTGTAGAATTTGCCCGAGACCATGTAGCTACCAGCTGTCCCCATTAAGAGAAAACACAATCTCACGAATAATAGAAATAGATAGAGAGCTGTAAGGGAGTTGTTTTTGGTCCTAAGAGATAAGAGAAGGAATGTGAATTAGGAGGTCCTCGTCTGAACTCGAACTATCTGAAGTGGGCACTATAAAAATCAACGGCAACCTTCTTTATTTCTTCCTCATCCTTTAAAAGATTACCATGCATATCTTTTATTTCATGAATGAGCAGGTTACTATGAGTTTGTTTAACTAAGGAGTGGAACAATTTAGTGTTGCCTGTCTTCCTTGAGCCAACGAAGATGAGATTTTTGCCGCAAAAAGTTCTCTTCGTCTTCGTTTATGTTGCAAGTTAGCGGTTGCCCGATGAAGATCCGTAATTAGACTGGGGGATGGATTCATAGGAGTTCTTTTCAAGAACATAATCTTTCCGCTTTAATAGCTTGGAATATATTTCCAAAAGTAGTTTTGTTCCACTCTTTTAAAGCCTCTCGAGCGACTTTCAATTTATTAGCAAAATTAACCATCGATTGCACGCACTGCGTAATGATAGGTCGTTCCAGGCGTCCCGAACCACGTCCCGAAAAGTGTGGTGAGAAGTCGGACATTTAAAAACCGGAAGTGATATTGTCTTGCCTTCGTGGAATCATTATAGAAATCGGAAGAGGGAGTGATCAGAGCGAGGTCCTATTAAGATGTTCCACCATAGTAGAGGAGAAAGTGGAAGTCCAAGCCATGTTACATAAAGCCACGTCGGCCTTTGGTAAATAAAGCATTACCATTTCTATTGTTACTCCAAGTGAATTGGTGCGAATACCCCAAATCATGCAACCCGGTGCGTTCATGGAAGCTTGATAATCATGCGCCTTGTACCTTGTCTTATTCCATTCCCACCAATTTTTTCACAAGGATTCAAAATGATATTAAAGTCCCCATCACCAACCAAGGAGAATTAATGAATTCAACCCCATGTCTATAAGGTCATTCCACGGATCGAGCCGATCGCCCATCGAGCACTTAGCATAAACCGAGGAAATAGTCACCGAATTATTCCAAGAAAAGTGCTTAATATTAAGAGTAAGGTGCTGACTGAATCATAAAGAATCGGCAAGTGAAAGAAGATTTAGCAAGGACCCATATAGAATTAGCCATGTTACCATAAAAGAATCGAAACTTGAGTTTACGAACAACTAAAGGGAGCTTATCTTTATCAATCATAGGTTCACAAATAGAAATAAAGAAATATGATAGAGTTTAACTAGCTTTTTCAGACGGGAGATCGAAGAATCATTACCCACTCCTCGAATGTTCCAAAAAAGGGGCTTAATAGTCATTGAAACTGGCGGCGAGTTAGAACCCTTGTGGACCTTATCTTTCTTTTGAGCGAGTCGAATATTAGAAGTCGGAATGCCTTTCTTTTTCTTGTGACCCACGGTTTCCAGTTGAGAGCATCAAACCGAGAATTATCGGTTTCACCGAGTCCTCCTCAAAAGTCCAAGAACCACAAACCTATTAGGGAAATAATGCATTCATTGTCATGCTTCGATTATGATCCGGATGATTCTCATTAGAATTATCGCTTTGTCCCGATCCTTGTTAGAAGTATAATTAATAGGATCCTTGCTCGACAATTTGGAGGGGGTTCGATAACCGTCAACACAAGATTTGTCAACATGAGTCCCAACTTGAGAAGGATTGATCTCGGTATGAGTTGGATTATTTTCATTAGGGTTTTGGTCGCTTCTTACCTCAACAATCGGGGCTGACAGTAAGAGATAGTAGCATTCAAAATAGGGCCGTTGGGGTTCATACTTGGGGCATCCAAATCTTTACTCATGTCATCAACAACCGGAGGCCGGATGTAAGAAATATTAGCATTCGAAATAGGGCGCTTGGGCTCGCACTGGGCGTCCGATTCTTTACTCACGCCATCAACAATGGGAATGGTATTACTGCACTGTGAAATCCCCGCTTTGGTTTCAGTGGAATTAATTACTTTGGCCTTCCAGATTGCTTTAGAACTGATCGTCATTTGTCTTCGCCAAAAGAGGCCGGGTCTCGTATGAGTATCTTGTCCGCTTGATCAACCTTTACCCTTGTCCATCCTGCTTTTGGTACACTTTACAAGATTCACCATTATGTCCCTGGCCGATGACAAAAAGAGCAATAAAGAAGAAGCTTTTCAGTTCAATAGTTTGCCAAAAACCCCTGTTGAACCACTATCTATCCGCATACTGGCTAGGGATGGGTTTGGTTAAATTGACCTCAATACTGATTCTCGCCACACTAGGTATGGTCGATTAGCGGTTGGGGAATCAAGAATCAAAGGGGTTCCTATCATGTTCGCTAGAGAGAATAAAGTTTGTTTGTTGAACAAGCAACAGCGCGCCTAGGAAGGAGAACCAAACGGAACAATGGGGCTTTCAACCTCGTGTCTCAAAATCGTGGGTCCATTTGAAAACACCCATAGGGAAGGCACCGACGAACCATTGGTCCTTAATCCATAAGCGCCGAAATCGCCTCGTGATGGGTTTGGATTAGGACATGTTTATGATCAAGGTGACCGAGGGTTACTGCCGCTTTAAGGCCGAAGGTAAGGAACTCTTTGCGCATAAAATCCATTGATGGCCGTCCATGGGAAAATTTCCCAACAAGAGAGAATTGAAAAGGTTTAGAAAGGGCAGCAACCAGTTTAGGAGAAAGTCGGAGGGCGGGTTCACCCTTGTACATGGAAGGGGGAATGAGCGAGAGGTTGTCCAATAAAGGAGAAGCTGAAGAGGAGAAAAGAGAAGAAAAGGATTTCTTAGTCGAGGGAGAAGGTGGAGCCGGAGGGGTTTCCTCAGCGGCAGCCGTGACCATGCGGCCAAGACCAAAGCCGTTGAAGAGACCAGCCGACAACCCTAGAGAGAAAACCTCCAAATCATTGTTCTCTTTTTGGTTGAAATGCATATTCTAAATTGATGGAAGTGACACTTACAAAGAGGAAATGAAGTTGATCTTCCAAGTTCCAATCAAGTTTAGTATGGTTGTGGCTAGTAATTTTATCGAAACTGATCTATTTAATTGAATATCTCTATCTAATATTAGCTAATAAAAAGCCTCAATAGTATAAACCTGATAAAATAAATAAATTTTAAATGTTAGATTGTGTCGGGCGAATCAAAAAATGAACATTTGCTAGTTAGTATGATTTTGCAAACTAGAACCCAAAAAACTTTGTCTATCCTCAGAAAACACATATGAAAAAATTGGGGACAGTACGATGAATTTCAATTTGGTTATAACTTCTTAGAAAAAATATCCTTCAAGTAGCACATGTATTTTTTCTTTAGTCTATAACATTATAGTTTTTATAGTTTCTGTTTCGTTTAATTGTTGAAGTTACTACCTTTATTTATATTTGCTTTGGTTGCAATTTTGCTTTGTAATTGTGTAAGTTAGACTAGTAAGTATATGTGTTTTGAACTTTTTGATGTGTTACATAATTTTTATTAGCTAATTTATGAGTTTTTTAAATAAAAAAATAGTTATTTTTTGGCCCATAGGCCCGAAATGCGCATGGGCTGGGCTTGAGTTCTACGAGGCCCGTCACTATTCCGACCCGGCCTGGCCCGCCATCAAGCGAGGTCCGGTGGGCTTGGGACGGGCCAGCCCGACCGTTTGACAGCTCTACCCTCCAGCCACATTATTAAGTTTTAATGCTCTTTAATGAGAAGTTTCTCTATTTGCTTCGGTGCCCTTACACTTTCAATATTTGCCGTCGAAATTCTTATGTTTATCACGCCTTGCAGTTTAATCCTTTGTCAGCTCCATTAGCCATCCGTTAGCATCAATCGCCTTGGGATACTTGACGGACCCTAACGGACTTTGACGAAATGCTAAATGACACATTTAAAGCAAAACATGACACATTGAAAAGATAAAAGTGACACATTTTAAGGTTAAAAGTGATATTATAAAGAGAAATTTATTATAATTCTCATTAAAATACAAAATAACACTCTTAATACTAAAAAAGTGACACTCTTAATACTAAAAAGTGACACTCTTAATACTAAAAAGTGACACATTTAATATTAAAAAGTGTCACTTTAAAACTAACGTTGATTGCTAAAAGTGACACATTTAATACTAAAACGTGACACTTTCAATGCTGAAAAGTGACACTTTTAAGGTCAATAACAGTGATTTTTATTTATGAGGCAAAATGACACTTGTAGGGTCAAAAATAACATATTTAATACTAAAAAGTGACACTTTTAAAGTTATAAAGTAACACTTTAATACCAAACGTAATGATTTTCATTTTAAAAAAATTAAACACTTTTCAAAATGAAAGTAACACATTTAAAACTAAAAGGGACATATTTATGCCTAAAACGTAATACTTTTTAGGGAAAAAATTATAATTTTTATTAAAAATATAAAGTGACACTTCTAAGGCCAAAAGTGATACATTTTATACTATAAAGTGACAGTGTTAATAGTAAAAAGTGACACTCTGCATATATAAATATGAGGGGTGGCACTGTAATTTGCAAAAACAAAAAAATTGTATTGAGATTTCTGAATTTTGTCCCATTTAACGATCCATCTTACGGATAAGGTCTGACCACCTCAAGTTTGAATGGGATGGAAAATATGGATACCAGCTGTTGCATTGATTTGACCAGCTGATGTTTTAATGGAGATATAGATACTATAAAACCTCTACAAATTATCCCCGGCCCACAAACCACGACCGATAACTGCCCAAAACAATATCAACATTAGAAATGACCTTCCCGGAGGTTACAGACCCAATTACAGCTTGCAACATCTCTTTCCCCAGCGATTTAATGTTCGGCCGTGAATTACCTTTGGTTCGCATATGACGGCTACAATAAAACTCTAGGGACTTAGCAGAAACTTGGTGCACCAATGGTGTGGATCGGTAACTATGTTGCAGCGGCATCTCTTGCCCGCTTCCTTGCAATAGCGGTTGATACCTTCCTTGGTTTACGCAACAGAACATTATGGTTTCCTTGTAAAATTTTCACTCTCAATGCTGCTACCCTCACGTTGTTAGCTGTGGCAATGAAGCTACCGGTCGATCTAAGTAATTCAATGGATAACGCTACGGATCAACTAGCAAAACTTAGTAGCACCATTTTTATTTGTTTTCTAATGACTAATTTTATGCCTTCACTTGGATCCATGGATGATAAGGAAATTCTCTTGAATTTAGCTGCCTTGGTAATTCTTGTGATCACCGTACTTGTTAATGTTTTCATCCAATTACGCACAAGTGCAATCGGTTACTTTCAACCTAGAATGGTATGGGGCATCACTGGTTGGAATTATAGTCATGAGCATGTTATAGTTATTGTTTGCATGCTCATGTTGCTTGTAATATTGAGTGTCATAGCTTTAACAATTCCTACATTAAGGAAGATTCTACAAGTGAAGTATGCCAAGATACACAAAGTAGAGTTGAAAAAAAATGGAATAGGTACAGTTGAGAAACCGAAAGAAAATGTGGCAAAATATTGGATGATGGCAAGAACTGAAGCCCTCGCTTGTCATCTCCCGTTCTCTGCTTTGCTTCGTGGACAATTTGTCTTCGTTGCTCTCGCTTTACTAATACACGAGTATAATTTTGGCTTCGGGTTCGGGACTTCTCTTCCGACTATAAGGATTCAACCTTCCTAATTTATGTGGTTCAAACTGCTAGTGTGGTAGTAGGTACCATTGCCCCAACATTTAGATGCTTCACTGCTGCAATTTCCAATTGCTCAAACAAAGGTAGAAACCACAAAACAAATGAATTCAGTGTAGAGACTTACTGGATCCAAAGGCTGGTAGAATGGAAAAAGAGCTTTCTCTCATTACAGATTCAAGGCCCAAACTGCCAAAAACTTTTCCAGAACACAAAAGGTCTAATCCTGGACTTGTGCATAGTCATTCAAAAGGTCATTGTGGAAGCAAGCAAAGTAATTCGCTGCACTTATATGCTCTTTGTTAAATTGCCCCTTTCTTGTTGCTACTGCATCAACATGCTGAAACAGAAGCTCGTGTCTCAAACAAGTGCCTCAGAAAATCAAATGATACCGAAAGCTGAATCTGGGACAGAGCTGGATCTTCGCCCTTATGTTTTGCTAATTGAAGGTGAGAAAGAGCTGCCTGCAAAAACCTTGAAGAACATCTTTGATTCCTTGAATCGCATAATTGAGGCTAAAGCCCAGCGGCCAATTAAACTTTTAAAAAAGTGTGAAGGCTTCAAGGGAGTGGCCTTGTTCAACAGCAATCAAGTTCTTTCTCTACATTCTGAAGAACCTCCAAATGGTTGGAGTCTAGCAGTGGCAACACTAACAAGCATCGCCATTGCAGTTCCCAGCATAAACTGGGATGTCGTCGATAATCTATTGTGTAGTATGAATGAAAGCCTTTTGTACATCAAGCAAATTGTGAAAAGCCTAGATACAAAAGGAAATTCGGTGAACACAAGAAAAGCAGTGGATCTTGTCTCGTTTGGAGTTAATTCGGACTCCAAGTGGCTGGACAAGGATCTAAAAGAAATGGCTCTCTATGGAAAAACTTTCAAGGAGAATCTCGATTGCTTGGCTGCTGTAACTGAGAAAATCAACACAGATTTCAAGGCAAACATGAATGATGATCAGATTGAGAACCCTGCTGACTGGCCACTCAAGATTTTAGCTGCCAATTCAATCTACAAAATTAGCAAGACTATATCCCTAGACTACGAAATAAGTGATGAACTGACAGATTACAAGGTGTTTGAGAAAATATCCATCATGATCACAGATACAATAGCTGCTTGCCTCACCAACTTGCCTCGCGTCATAATTACAAAATGCTACTCTTCTTCCATAGAGAGGAGGGAGGAGAGTGTCAAGACTGCAGCGTCTCTCGGTGAGACGTAAGAGATCCCGAACTTCGCAAAGCTTAAGCTTCCCAGCCTAACTACTGATCAAATGGGTGACATTGATGAATGGAACGCTATTATGAAGCCACAAAATCCCTCCATTTTCGATTCTCCATCCAGTAAGAAGCCAAACTCTTCTGATGTTGGTGAGGTGCAAATAGTTGTTGATTAAAAAGTATGATGTGTTGTGATAACATGGATAAATGGAGTTTCTTTTTATGTCATTGAGTCTCTATAAACACCATTGTTAATGC
>JABEVN020001600.1:12500-24418 GCA_013146195.2 Codonopsis lanceolata
CTGTTGAGGCCAATAGGAATCTTGCCACGCCAAAATCACTGACATGGGCATGAAATTCAGCATCAAGAAGAATGTTACTTGGCTTCAAATCACGATGAATTATTGGTGTTTCACAACAGTTGTGGAGATAGTGCAGTGCTGAGGCCACATCAATAGCAATGTTTAGCCTTTGGGTAAGGCTCAAGTACTTTTGAGTATTTGGATGTATCCAGCTCTCTAAACTCCCATTTGGCATGAACTCGTAAACTAAAGCCATGAAATCTCTGCCTTCAAATTCTATGCCTGAGCAAGCTGTGACAGTCTTGACAATATTCCTATGGCGAATGTTCCTCATTGCTTGACATTCAGCCACAAAACTCTTCTTTGCTCCACGCTGTTGTAGGTTTAGTACCTTCACAGCAACTGATTGTTTGGTACTGAGGGTTCCCTTGTAAACAGAGCTGTATCTTCCCTTAGCTATTGTATTTTCTTCGGAAAATAGCTCAGTAGCTTGACGAAGCTGTGCATAACTGAGCTTGGGATACATATCTCCCTGTTGAGTCCCCGCAGGGACTACTTTTGACTTGTAAGTTCTAGACATGAAAGCTTTGAAAACTTCGGAAATCGAAATTTTGGAAAAAAATTCCTTAGGTAAAGAGCACAAACAGAGGTTGTTAAGACCATAAAAAGAAAATTGCCACTCACAACAATAATAACCACTACATGGCTAGAAAGCTTTATATGCTTTCTACTACGCTTTGCTGAGGCATATTTGCGGCGGCATGAAGGCAGATTGAGTGATTTCACACCCCCACATAGATTTTCATTTCCTAGAACTGAAAAGGAACTAGAGTTACTAAAGACTCCGATGTTTGGCACTTCACCTTCCAACCTATTGAAGGAAATATTTAGGTACGTAATATATTCCTCGAAGAACAGTGGAATTTCACCTGAAAAATTATTGCGAGAAAGATCTAGGATCTGGATTCCTCTTAATGATGAGAGTGATGATGGAATAGCACCTTCAAAATGGTTACCTTGAATGTAGAGAAACTCCACACCAGTAAGCCCACCTAGATTTGATGGAAATTCTCCAGAGAGTCGGTTGTTTGAAATGTCCAGTCTACCGAGGTTTCTCAACACACCAATATCTGATGGAAATGGTCCACTTAACCGATTCCAAGATAAGTTGAGACCAAGTGATAATGAAGAAACAAAGATATTTCCTGGAATAGCACCGGTTAATTGATTATGGGAAAGATCCAATTCTAGCAAGTGTGTGCAATTGCTCAAAGAAGTAGGTATGGTGCCTTGTAGCAGATTTTCTCGCATTGAAAGAATACTCAGAAGAGTAATGTTGCCTATGGAGGATGGAATGCCCCCGTAGAGTTTGTTCTTGGAGATGTTGATTCCTTGGAGCTTTGTCAGTTTTCCAATGGAATATGGAATTCGACCCGTAAACATATTCTCACTCAGTCCAAGATTTTCTAAGTTGATGAGATTCCCAACCCCTTCTGGTATGCTACCTGATATCATGTTCTGATCTAGCCTTAGGGATACAAGTCTTCTGGAAAGATTTGTAATTGAAACTGGTAACACACCTCCAAGAAGATTACCATCAATGTTCAGTACTCGTAAATTCTGAAGGTTTTCTAGATACGAGGGAATGGCCCCGAAAAAAGCATTTTTGCTAATATCGAGCTGTTCAAGTTTGGAAGCATTAGCTAGTGATGGTGGAATATACCCCGTGAAGTGATTTCCTCGAACATAAATCTTACGGAGTTTTGGAAGTGTGAAACCGACATGAGGTGGAAATGTTCCTTGCAGGCGATTGGAAGCAAGTAGAAGATATTGTACGGATGAAAGATTGTAAACAGTTGAAGGAACTGTACCAGACAAATTATTGGAAGAAAGCTCAAGAAAATGCAAGTTGGAAAGCAATCCAAATTCATCAGGAATACTTCCTTCTAAGTTGTTTTCTGAGAGAGAAAGGACACGAAGAGCCGAGAGGTTCCCCAATGAACGAGGAATCAATCCAACAAAATGATTAGCCGATAAACGTAACTCTAACAGATTAGATAGACAGCTTAGCTCAGTAGGAATATGTCCACCAATGTTGTTTTTGCGGACATCTAGAAGTTGAATATTGGTAGAGTGAGTAAGATTAGTGGGGAACTCACCTTGGAAGGAGTTGTTATAAAGCACAAGACTCTGCAGTCGATATAATTGCTTGATTTCTTGTGGAATGGAGCCATAGAAGCTATTGTTTGACAATATGAGTGCCTCAAGGAAGGTAAGATTGGCTACATAAGGAGACAATGAACCCACCAATTCTAACGATGACAAGTTAACGACAGTTACGCGTTGGTGCCGGAGATCGTTGCATCGGATACCATGCCAATAGCAGAAGTGAATAGAGGTGTTCCATGAGTTTAAGACATTGAATGGGTCAACTTGGATTTGATCCTTGAATGTAATCAAAGCTTGCTGGTCTGTGACATTTGTAAAGCCAAACACAGTGACTACTAAACCAACTAGTATCATGTAAGCAAGGAAGTTGGTTGAAGAGTAAGTGTGTAGCCCAGAATTCATGTCTTCTTTAGGCTTTAATTTGTGAAAGGCTTTGTATGCTTTTTGGACTGATTATAATGTTCAGGCTACATTGTATCTAATTTATGAGTTCAATTTGATAAGCTTATACTGTAGAAAAGTCTTGGTACAAGTCTTCAACTCGGTGTCAAAGCCTCTGAATGTCTTATTCAATTCTGTGCGCTAGATTTTCCACATTTTGTACTCTATATTCTCTAACTCACTGGGGAAAATGACTTGTGAGAGAGATAACATACACACATACTAGTCAAGTCCACGTGCTTAATTTGCAGTTGTCGTTAATGATTTTTTTATAGTATATTATCTTATCTAGCTGGAAAGGAAAAAAATAACTAAAGTTTTCAAAATCTAATAATTAAAGAATTTCATTCATTATATTTCTTTTTTTAATACAAATATAAAACAAAATTGAAATATCATTTTCAACCTAAGTGACCTTAGTTTGAAAAATGTAAAAAATGAAAAAAAATATTCATAGTATGGTTAATTTCAAGATAATATATTAATAATATATTTTATTTATTTTAAAAGGTTATAAGATTGAGGGAAGAAATAAAATTTGTTGGTTGGGCATAATATCCCTCATAAAGTCCCTCAGTAATTAGTCCACAACAACAGCCCGTTAAAAAAAAATGGATGGAGGGTTAATGGAAAGGACTACATTGCACTCAAATTATAAGTACATTAGTTATATTTTGGATATTGTAAGACAGTTAGTCAAATTGATTACCCTGAATTTGTATAATAGTTAATTGGATAATTTTCCCAAAAAGTTTCATTAAGTCACAATAATATATATATATATATATATATATATATATGATATGCCCGACCCAAACCCGGTTACGAGCAAGGCACGAGCTATCATCACGTGCCGGTCACGAGTACTGTGCATATGGGGCCCACAGGCCTAGCGAGCAAAGTAATGGAAGCATCAAGCGGCCGTGTAACTCTCGCCCAAACACAGTCGGGCATAGGCCTTGCTGTCCGATCGGGGGCCATACCCGGACACCACATTCATACCTAGCAAAGGAACGATTCATCCCAGTCAAACTCGGTCGAGCATTGGCCTCGCCCGGCCGCCTCGATCTACAACAAGTTCAGAAACAATGCACATGGAATAGCAGGGCAGAACCCTGCTCGCCCGGGTACATATCAAGTGGGAAGCACCGAAGGCTTGCTCTCCATGACAAGTCAAAGGTTTCCATATTTGAGTAGGACACTTACCTTATCTGCTCCTACATCTATGCGGCCATCCGCCTATCATGCCTAAAAGAGATTCTCTCCTTAATTGATTTGGTAATTATGGAAACTGAATCCTAGACGGATTCAACCACATTGGGGGCCTATAAATACCTCTCCATAATCATTAACAAGGTACGCACATTTTCTTAAGCCTTGGCACTCTGTCAATTTGCTTTCAGACTTACACACGAGACATACTCTCACGCCAGAGGGGTTTCGCGAGGCCCTGCTTTCAGGTTTTCTTGTGTTCTTGACAGGCTCAAGGAAGGTGACTCAAAGCCCAGATATCCTACCCAACTCAAGGACGGCCCAAGCTGTGATTTCGCCACATCAGTTTGGTTCCATTGCCGAGAAACGAAGTTTCAACACTTCTCTCTAGTCTTTCGGTAAAAATTCATAGTTTTCTCCTTGTAGCAATGGTTGGAAAAGGTAGCAAGCATATTGCCACCACCGGTAACCATCGGTGGCACCAAGTTTGCCACCAAAAGCACCCCCAAGAGGGGTGCAAACGAAAGTGGGCGCATGGCACGCGACACATGGCAATGGCGTGCCATATGTGGAAGAACAGCCGTCCTAGAACGCCAGTCAAAGCCATGCAAGCCAATGTGACGCTAGGCAGGTCATCAATGAAAAGCGCGATGCCCGCGCTGTATATCTCCGAACACAGTTAAATCGTCAAAGGGAGAATGGTCAGGACAGCCATGTGAGTCCATCCGGGCAAAACCCGACAAACAAGGCTGGCTCTGCAGTCGAGGCGGAGTACTACAACAAAATGTATGCACTTAACCCGCCGCCTTGGGCCATGCCGGTGCCGAGATTTGGTGTTGCCAGCTCTCGGCAATCAAAGACGGCTTTGTTGGCGATGGCCATGCCTCCCAACATTTTCCCACTCGAGCGGGCGGATCCTCCGTCATTCACATACCGTCCGAAAGGGTAGGGCGGTAAAAAAGCAGATGACCCGGTGAGTAGATACGGTAGTCGAACCTCTCCCACGTGCACCATCATCGCCTAGAACACCGTGCCCAGAGAGAGTAATGGCCGCCGAAGGGCCCGTAAGTCTTGGAGGTAGATGCGAACGGCAAAATACAGAGCTCGCGTCACATAGGAGGTCGGATCTTCTTATGAGCCCACCTTCTGCCCTCGTGTGCGTGGCGACCAATTAGATCCCGCCCACTCTTCTAGGCTCACGGTGGATGTGGAAAGACGGCTATCCGAGATAATGAAGGCCATGAAAGAGATATGGCCAAACAAATGGCTAATCTAGCCGTGGCCAAGCCGGTTATGGGGCCACCAAGCATTTGGAGGGCAGCTCGTTTACTCGAAATTGAAAATCGCCACTGCACAGGGGTCATCTTCCCACAATTCGACAAGAATTTTGGGAAGACGCGGCAAGCGATTGGCTCCGATCATTCGAGGCACAGATTCGGATGGTCACAGATGTTGAAGCCTTGAAGATGTGGGCATTTGAAGGAGCTCTTCAGGGAAAGACACAGGCCTGGTTGGGCAAAGTTCCCCGGGGATCGATTGATAGTTGGGCAACGCTCCGGGAAAAATTCTTAAAGGAATTCGGAACAGCAGGCCCGACCCCTAAAAATCGCTTCGACCTTGTCAAGATCAAACAAGGTGACAAGGAATCGTACAACAACTACTTGAAGAGATTCGAGGAAATGTTTGATCAGGTGACTGCGACCAGTGACCCTGAGATTACTTTTTGCTACCTCAACAACATGGGGGCAGGGCCACTGAAGACAATGCTATCAATGAACCCGGGGGCTTCCAAAGCAGAGCTGCTAGCAAATTCACATCTCTTCTGCTCGACTGAGAATGTCAAGGCTGATAAAGCCAAAAATAAGGACAAGGCTCAAGGTAGCTCGGCCACGCCAGCTAACCAGAGCCCGGAGGGCAACCACCGCTCGAGCAGAGACAAGAAGAAAACATCCACCCCTGGGCAAAGATTCAGGGAGGCTTAGTTCACCCCGCTGAACACTACGCGGGAAGAGATCATGTTCCAAGTAGGGGACGCGCTACCTGTTCCTTACCCACTCGATCTCGAGCTCGCTCATACCCGGGGCAACACGAAGTATTGCGATTACCACAATGGTAATGGCCACACCACTGAAGAATGCATTGTGTTGAAGCGAGAAATTCAAAAGCTGATCAACGGGAAAATTGGACCGCTTCAAAGGGATCGGGCGCGGGGAAATAACGCCAACAACGACCAAGGAAGACCCCCAAGAGGAAGAGGTGGCCGGGCCCTTGATTCGAGGGTGATAAATATGATTCAGGAGGAGCTTCCATCTAGCAGACAGCTCGGGAAGCACATCTATTCCTTGTCCAAGGCCGTCAACACACCAGCAATACAGTGGGCAGGTGAGCAAAACATCTGTTTTACCCGCAGCGAACTAGCAAGCACCCTCTTGGCATCCGAGCAGCCACTGGTCATTTCCTATTTGGTGAACAACTGGCAAGTTCACAGGGTTCTACTCGACACGGGGGCATGTAGAGACATCATGTACTACTCTTGCTTTAAGGGGAGCGCGGACGCCAGCCTCAAGCCCTATTTGGGAAAGCTTGAGGGATTCACCAATCACCAAGTAAGCGTTAAGGGCACCATCGAGCTGGAGGTATCCATGGGTGATAGGGCTCAGACCCGGATAGAGATGATCACGTTTTTAGTGATCGACTTAAAATCGGCGATACAACCGCGCATTTTGGGCACTCAAAGTGATGGCCAAATTCCGGATGGTCACCTCCATCCCCCACCGAAGGCTAAATTCTACGAGAATGAGGTGGGCATCCTTAACAATAAACCAGGGCAATGTGGGAGCATGTCAGGGGAATCCCAGCGAAAAAAACAAAAGCGATTGTGGACATTCCCGACCGGATGATAGCGCATCAAAACCGATTGTGGACCTTCCCGATCAAGGCTGTAGCGGCTCCGTGACTTGTTTCATCTTGTCCCCATAAACAACATCGAGCTCGGGAAACTTCTGAAGCCGCAGATTCCATGGAGATAGAGATTCCCGAACAAGCTCCGGCTTGAGAACCCTCCAGGCGTAAGGATAAGCGCCCCAAGTCACAAGATATTGAGATGGACACCACAAGTCGCGATGAGCGATATCCAACGAGAAGGCAAGCTAGAAGAGGTTGTTATCAATCCTACCCACCAGAAGCGAGAAAATCAAAATCGGGAAGGCCATGCCTCCTAAAGCTCGGATAAGATTGATTGAGGCTTTCTTGATGCGGATGTGTTCACACAGACGATCGAGGACATGCGGGGTATCGGTGAGAGTATTTCCGCCACGACACGAGCGTTGATCCCGCTTTTCGGCCTATCGATGGCGGCCAAGGCAATATTCACCCGAGAAAACGCGGCTATCAAAATAGAGGTCGAGCTCTAAAGCGGAGACATCATAGAGGAGATCAATACCCGACTGGCTGGAAAATGTGGTAATGGTCAAGAAGGCCAGCGACAAATGGCGGATGTGTGTAGACTTCAAAGCCTCAACAAAGCCTGCAAGAAAGGCGCTACCCATTGCCCGCATAGATGTGCTCGTCGACTCTATAGCTTGGTTTGAAATGCTCGGTTTCTGGATGCATACTCGAGGATATCACAGTCGAGAATGAGCGAGCAAGACAAGGCGAAAACGACCTTCAGGGCGGCCAGGGGCCTCTTGTTACAAAATGATGCCCTTTGAAATTTGAATAATCTTGGGGAGCTACTTATCAGCAATTGTCAACAAAGTCTTCGGCTCTTAGCTCGGCGAAATATGGAGGCCTATATAGATGACATAGTCATCAAGACAAAGGAGCGACCACACTTGACTGGTGAAAGCGTTTGCCAATCTGCGCAAACACAACATGAAGTTGAACTGAGCAAATGCGCCTTGAGTCTGGCGAGGAAACTTTCTTGGGTTCATGGTCAACAGTAGCGGCATAGGCGAACAGGAAAAGATACAAGCCTTACTCGACATGGAGCAACCCTACTACATCAAACATATCCAGTAGTTAAGCGACAAAGTAATTGCCTTGGGTCGATTCATCTCCCGGTCGGTGGAAAAGTTCCTCCCTTTCTTCAAGGTTACGCGGCAACAAGGGTTTTGAGTGGAATCACGAGGCGTGCTAAAGCCCTCGGCGGCTCGGGGGAATATCTTGGCAAACCACGTCCTCGGTAGCCCCGTGCCGGTGAGCCTTTATATGTATATCTAGCGACGCGTACCGGCCGTGGCTGCTTTTTTAGGGAGGAATTAGACATTCAAAAACTGTGTACTATGTATCGAAGGCCCTCAATCTGTTGAGGGTCGTTATTTTAATGTAGAAAAATTAGCTTTCTTGCTTGTCATAGCTGCCCGGAAATTAAGGGCTTATTTTTCTGCACATGTAATCATAGTATACACAGACGCACCTTGCGCAAAGTCCTACACAAGCGACGCACATCAAGCAGACTGCTCAACTGGTCAATCGAGCTCACGAGTTCCACATAGACTACTTGCCCAGGCGAGCAATCAAAGCTCGAGGCTTAGGCTGATTTCCTAGTCGAAACAAGCTTCACTTAGCGGGAGGATCTAAGAACCTGGCGGCCAACAAAGCCCGAGCAAGGGCCGGTTTCCACGGCCTTGGCCGGCCTCTTTGTTGGAATCTTTACGTGGATGGGGCGGCGAGCAAAGTCGGGAGCGGAGGCGGCATCCTTCTCATAGCTCAGAGCGAGGTCACGAGTTTGAACTAGCACTTTGGTTCAAATTCCCCACCTCGAAACAACGTTACTGGTATGAAGCGATGATCGGGTCTTGATCTCGCTTGGTGACATGGGCATAGAGGCGGTCACATTGTACTCGGATTCACTGACTAGTAGTGAACCAAGTCCAAGGGAATATATGGTGCACCACCCTACCACAGTCAAATCTTAATCTGGTCAAGGAAATCTTGAAGAATTTCAAGTTTTGGGAGATCATCGAGAATTGATCGAGTAGATAACATCTGACGGATTACTTGTCAAGATCGTTGAGGCAAACTGGCCTTTGCTAAGTCCCTCGGTAATGATTGAGCACACGGAAACTTCAGACCATCGACATGCCAACTGCTCATGGAGATCGAACCGGCAACCGAGAAGTTGGGTTGATGACTACAAAGGACTATATCGAGCGGGGAATTCTACTGCGGACAAAGTCAACCACCATTTAATCCAAGCTGTCGTTACTCGATAGTAGGGGAATCCTATATAAGCGATCTAAAGTCGGACCTATGCTTCAGCTGCGTACCCCAGTTAGCGAGGGAGGCGTTACGTATGAAATACGAGGAGAATGTGGTGGCCATCAGGGCTGGCCGGGCTGGCGAGAGGGTCTTGCGAGCGGGATATGCTTGGATAACCCTCGAGAGGGATGCGGTAAGTAGCCGCGAATGTGACAAGTGCGGAGATGCAGCGGACATACCAAGGCTTCCATCCACAATGCAAACCCTGATGCGTTGCGGCTGGCCCTTCGATATGTGGGGAATCGATCTAATCGGCCCATTCCCCTAACACAAGACAAGTACAAGTATCACGGTGGTCACCATAGACTACTTCACTAAGTGGATTGAGCGAAGCCCCGGCCAAGATCTCAAGGCCAATGTCATCAAGTTTGTTTGCGATCAAGTATGGTGTCGGTTTGGACTCCCTCGAGCAATCATCTCGATTATGGCACCCAATTCTCGGACAAATTCAACTGCGAATGTGCTCGTTTGGGTGTCAAGCTAGCGCAGTCATCGTAGCTTATCCACAAGGCAATCGGTGAGGTCGGAAACAAAACAAGTCTTGCATGCTCTCAAAGGAAATTTAGAAGAGGCGGCAGGAAAAATGGGCAGAAAAACTACCATCGAGCCTTGTGGGCGGTCGGAACCACTTGTCAGAGGACCAACGGGGGAAACCGTTTGCACTTACGTGCGGATCTGAAGCCATGATTCGGTAGAAATGGCCTTGCCTAGCTATCGTGTTTCACCTTCTGTGGTAGAATCGGTTGCGAGCCATAGACCTAGATCGCTTTCGAAGAAAGGAGAATTTGGATGCGCGACTCGGGATGGTCAACTACAAGCAGAGCAAAGGCTCATCATGACAAAAGGGTTCGAGCTTTCTCTATTGGGGGCTGGGTACTCAAGAAAGCGAGGTAACAGTCACCCGCAAAGTGGAAACTATCTCCTAATTGGGAAGGACCCTTCCAAGTCTTTGGTATATAATCGGAGAGGCACCTACACATTTCAAACTCAAGGAAAAAGACACGAAGCATCCACGGCATGCGAGACCACACGAAAAAATATTACCCTTAAGTCAAGGCACAAGCGGGCAAGACCTCGGAGTCTGTTGAGGGTCACTAATTATTTATCAATAAAGGCAAGTTTCTTCATATTTGTCCTCGTATTTTTCGCTTATTCCGCTTAAGTACCATCTACTATTTTTCGGATTTGTTTGGCAAAATCGCCGCAGAAGAGGGGCCATGCCCGGTCAACAATCCTCAAACCCCATATTATTAGTGAACTTATCCTATCTCGTGGGTGAGATGCGGCCATGCCAAAGTTCTCATAAGGATGCTCGCCTGTAGGCATAGAGGCCATGCCTACAAGATAGCGGACAACTACCTCGATCTCCTAGTGACCTAGCAACACCGTTAGTCCGATATCTCAACGCCTGTGAGGATATACTAGCAACCGCTCAAGTACCCACATCGAACAAGCCATACCTGCGGCCACTCGAGTTTGGCCTTGCCCGCTTGCGCCTCTTCTCGGGAAGCTTGCCTGGCGATAGGCCCGGCCCACTCAAAGCCTTGGCTAGAACCAATCACTCATACCTAGTGTCTTTCGGTAACCTCAACTTAAATGATAAGCCTTCTTTACTAGTCTTGTTATTTTTAAGTAGATAATTACTTGAGCCTCTCTGCCACTTAATTCCGCGATTTATGTCTCTACATGTTTTCTGGGAGCACCAAGCATTTGTATTAACATATGACATGTAAAATATACAAGTAAGAAATCATATCGAGCAAAAATCAAAAAGAATTAAGCATAATAGAAGAATACAAAGGTGAACATGGGTCAAACAAAAAATGATTCCATTCATGAGGATTAAATATGGAGTTACGAGGGATCAAAAACAATGGTGCGCAGCCAAATAAAATTCTAAGCTTGTTCAAGAGGGGGAAGCTCTTACGTCCGACATTGTAGCTCGTGATCGAGGTTCAGCCTCTACGAGCAGCCTCATCCTCACCGCCTTGGCTTGAGACTCGCCTTCAATCCGCTCTCACCGCTTTTAAAGTTTCATCTTCGCACTCTAATTCCTCGATCAATGAGCGACATTCACTTCACAACAGTAGGAACCCAAGGTACTCGGCCGGCCTCAACGGCTGCCACCAAGGCCGCGGCTCCTCCTGTGGAACTGTGAGCGAACCGAGGCGTGGAAGGGACAAGCAACTTCGGCATAGGGGGTCGAGCACGGTCCATTCCTCCATCGTTTTCATCCCTCAGCTATGGCCGGCAAGCATCCTTAATATGATTGGTGCCATGGGCGAAGTAAGGGAGCGATGGCCACGTCCACGGCATCCTCAAAGGCACAGGACTTCTTGTAGTTCTCCACCGCAGACTCCTCGGCCTTCTTCTGCTTTTGGAGCGGCTCCTCGATACGCTTCCTCGTCCTAGCGGCTGCGTCTTGAGGAATCCTCTACCCCAAGAGATCCCTCAGCTTAGTGACGGCGGAGAGGTCTTCCCCTTCTCCGCTCGGCTGATTTTTCTTCACGGCCAACCAACTCCGTTTTTGGTGGTTAGAGTACCGTTACAGGCGACCCAGCTTGGTTGCACTCAAGCATTTCGGCCTCTTTCTTCTTAGCCGCCGCAGTGTTAGCCTCCGGTTGGTCGATCCGGGAGGGCCACACTGCTCACATTCTCCTTCACCAAGCTCTGGCGAGCCAGGTGGTTAGCCTTCACCTTTTTCGAAGCTTCTTTTTCTTCGTTGTACCGATCATAGAGATTAGTACAATTAGAAGCAATCTATGAGCAAAAGATAGATAATCGAGAAGGAAACAAAGAAGGAAAGAAAAGCAAATCAGCGGCAAATACTTTAC
>JABEVN020001601.1:0-24264 GCA_013146195.2 Codonopsis lanceolata
TGACGACCCGACCCGGAACTCCAATGCGGAATCCCAAGGTCGTGCCATCAAGACAAGCTAAAAGACGGACAAGCACCCGCTAAGCGTAGTGGTGCGAGTCAAGAGTTGAACCCACAACTCTAAACAGGAATGTAAAGCCATAACGGCGAAACGGAACAACTAAAAACTAAAAATATGCGGAAGCAAATCATAAGTGGGACCAAAGCCTATGATTATAAACTAAGGAATACAAGGTGAGCCGAGAGACGACTATATCTCGACAAAACTACGACTCGCGTGACGCAACATTGCGCACGGTCAACAAACCATCGGCAACCTAGGGCCGGCGAAGCAACAAGAACCCAACCTAATAAACAACAACTCTACGGCTATAACATGCCGGAGGAATACATTAACTAAAAAGAGTAAGAGATAAAATACCAACCACTAAACCAATGTCTCTCGACTAAAGTTGTCGGGACAGAAATAGCAAGAACATAATACTAGAATAAGCGAGCTAAAACTTTGCTCGGGAAAACAACTGAATAAACTCTAATTAAATACAACAGCTCGACTCGACAAGTCGGCTACCAAAATAAACGACAATAGAATAATGCCATAACTACCCAAGTAAAGTTTACATAACTTCACAACCGTATCTCACAAAATACAAAATACAACAGTACTAATAAACCCAAGCTATCGCCCGGAAGACCACCTGTTATCGATCAAGCGCCCGAAGCTTCAACGTGTACTAACGAGCTTACTGCAAAAACTAAGGAAAACAAACACACGAAATGAGTCATAATGACCCAGTAAGTTACTAAATGCAATGTATGGCATAGCATGGCGTGGCATGGTATAATGCACAAGCATATATAATCTCATGGCATCTTAATCGTATACCAATAATATCTTGTACTAAGTCATCAAGTATCATAAACTTCATAAATCACATAGCACGTTATCTTTCATATAGTGCTCATAGTAAGCCACATAAGGGATAGAGAAGGTACCCATATAGTTCTGTTGTGTTGCTCCTGCAATACACAATGTTACTGGTTCGTGCAACATCGATGCTCTGTGAGTGCATCGACTTTCATCGAGAATCATTCGATTTAGCTAGCAAGCCAATGCGGCACTTAACTGATACGGCAAAGGGGCTACTTCCCCATTGCGGCCAACAACGGAGGGTGTGTGAGGTCCAGTGTACGGCGATCCATAGCGAATACGAATCTTACGATTCGTATAGGCGATGTATCGTCCCTACCCCGACATAAAAACCAAATCCAAATAATGCCACTGGGCTTTTATGAAATGCACAAGTAGATATTTACTCAAATGCTTCAAACAAGAACCAAGACCGATCATAGCGGACATATCAAATCAAGTAGGACATAAAGTTCTACACACCAATTTTAACAATGCACATATTGTACACACTTAACAAAACCAACCAACCTATTCGTTTAGTCCAAGAACCACCTATTTAGGTATTCATAACCCTCAAGTCACAACCCAAACAAACGTAGCATATAAGATCAAGAAATCACAACGTGAGGTCTACTATAGCCCTCTATTCGGAATTAAACCAAAGACTATTATTTAGTCTAAAAACAATCATAAATCCATACTTAGCATTTATCCTCACTTAAAGGTACACCGGACTCAACCATAGTCCCAACAAATACATATGTTCGACTTCTTCAAAGCCAAACTCACGGGTATCAAACTAAGCCGTAGTCATAACCTCGCAAGTGTTTTCATGTGCACACGACCCAATTCCCTAAAAGAGAACTCATTCAAATAATCATTTCTTAAAGAATTACGAGATCATGGGTTGATCTCTAATGCTCCGTGCCCTAACGAGCACGCCCTAAACAAATCTCCAATCAACCTCTATAGCGTGGGTGTCACAAATGGGACACAATTCAAGATGCTCGGATTCTCATAATCAAGACCAACCAAACCCGAACATCGTAGGGTTTTAACCTAATGCTCACCAACATGATATTGAATCCTAAATTAACTCTATTGAGTCTTAATTGCCACACAACGTTAAATGCCTAGTTCATAAATCCCCAAGTCAACATATCATTCCGATTTACAACAATTTTCTCACAAATCATTTGGGCTAGATTCCCTAGATTAAAATCCATAGAACTTAACAAGATCTTATACCCATTTTAGAAATCACATACTTTCAATTGAATGGTCATTTACATTTTGCCTAGTGAGATTACACCTCTAAATTCCCAATCTCATGCCTACTATCAAAATAGACCCAAATAAAATGTAAACATGATTTCTAGCAAGCTCACAACCCTAGAAACACAAGATGAAGAGTAACAATATACTTCAATAATCATAGAATTCATCCTACACATGCTCTTGACAAGTTCACATGCTCAAATCACAAGTTAAATCATACAAGGCAAGTATGTGTACCCATTGACCTCAAATAGCATAGAGTTTGTTTTCCTTAGGATCAATGGGCACAAAATCAAAAGAAGAAGAAGAAGATGAAGAAGGTAACTTACCTACAAACCCCAATCAAGAAAGAAAAACGAGGAAGAAATCGGTTGGAAATAATCTACTCGCCGTGTTCTTCGCGTCTATAGCTAGGGCTTGAGCAATGGAAGAAGGAATCAAGGAGGACCAAGAAGAATTCTTCAAGAAACCATGGGAACCCTCAAGAACTCTCTCTCTCACGTTTTTGAAGTAGCCTTCAGCAAATGACGAGTCTTCAAGTTGAATCATGGTATTAGAGAAGTCAAAAGTCTAGTGGGACAAGTGTCGCAACCATGCGGTCCCTTTTAATCTGATTTGGGTTGTTTAATCCACTTAATCACTCACTAATCCACTCTAAAAATGTGTTAATAAGGTTAGGTTATGATTAATGAGGGTTAAGGAGGTTTAAGTGGTGTTTAGGACGAGTTTTGGGTAGGGGTCGAGTAAGGGTCGAGCGTGATCGACCGTCGCTGCAGAAAATCCTCTGTTTTTCCGAAACTCGTCTTTGTTCGGTTGTGGAGGCCGAACAGCCTTCATAATGTTCGGTTCTTGTGGCCGAACAATCCCCAAAATGTTCGGTTGGCACGGTGGAACGATTCCTCAGGCCATACGTTAGGTCAAATAGGTCCAGATTTGCACGTATAACGCGTATAAGGCATAAACTACTCAAGGAAGCAATGGAATGAGTACCAAGGGTCTTAAAACAATGATAAAAGATGTAAAACAATGATAAAAAGTCTCTCAAGGTCTTGACTAAGTCTAAAAGATCAAATCCCGAGCAAGAACAAACCAAACTAGGGCAAGGCGCGAACCACGCGATTTAATGAACGAATCAAACTACAATCAAACTAGGATGTCTTGGGCATGAAAAAGGTTTGTTTCAACATGATTAAGACCTGAATATAAAGCCAAGAACTCAATGAACTCTTCGTACGTCGAAATAGAAGCAAATACGAGCAACGAGAGGAATCGCTAAGACCAAATTCAACGCGATCAAACCGGCGATTCAACAAACAAGTTTATATGATTCTAAACATGTCATGGACTTCTAAAATGACTTAGGAGTGATTCTAAAACATTTATATAACAAGTAAACATGCTCACAATCAACCAAGAAAGTAAGAAGACAGGCATACAATGCACATGCAAGAATACGGGGCGTTACACATACCGTCGACAAAAGAAGAAGTGCAAGTATAGCGCGCAAACCGAGATAACGAAGAAGCGGGGCGTCACACCCTCTCCACCTTAAAAAGAATTCGTCCCGAATTCTAAATCATGATATAAACCAACCTTGACTCGAATCTCCGAGTCTACCACCACAATACACGAGGGTCGAACTATAATAGTCCAAATCCAAAAGTCTGCGAAACTTCAATAGACTCAACGACATTAACACTTACGATTGAAAATGATATGACTCATACTTGAGTCGCGAATACGAACACGAACAACATTATGCCAATCATGCAAACAAAACCCCAAATTGTCAACATGAAAAACTCATTTAAGGACACTTCAACATCCAATTACCGAAACTAATTGTCTCGGGGCACATACAGAAATTCAAGCACAAAAGATTCTAAGTTACAAGAATTAATAATTGCCTATGGAGCAATTTACCAACAAATCAAGGATAATCAAATCGGCATTTCAAACCATGTAAATCACGCTCGCGATTTTCCCATCGCGGGTAATAACACATAAGAGCACGTTAATGACGTGTTTTGAAAATTCATTCCATTTCAGTCCATTCCATTTGGTAACGGGTATAGTCAATGTTTAACCTACTCACTACCAATCCTAGTCCACCAACGAACCTCTTTTGATCACCAATTTAGGGTACCACTAAATTGATTTCAAAAGCTGCTGCAAGGATGCGAAGGTTCATGAATAAAAAGTTTTAAGCATCCTTCAAACGGTCCCCTATACTAATGAAATGAATGAACAGGAGATGATGATGATGAGATGAGAATTTAGTATACTACAATGTAATGTATCAAGTAGGTGTTTCCTACCACTAATGCACATTATTGAATAAAGTTACGCCAAGTAACAAGGTCTATTACCTTGGCAAACAACAATCATAGCTATCATAAAACTCGTGTACCTAGTACACTCAACCAAGTTAATTTCCTAGTAATCACCACGAATCGACAAGGCTACTAATGCCCGAACGCCCATACTCCGCAAGACTATCCTCCCTTAAGCTCTAGACCGAGTCTACAACCAATGCATACCTAAGCGTCCCAATCACAACGTCAACGTCTCAGTACACATGGTGAAGCGTCAATCTCTCCCGTGCAACCATGATTATCTTCTAAATCGCAATCTTCAACCTTCTCACAAGTCGAGTGTATATCTTACTCGCATAATAACCCTTAACAACAGTATAGTATAATATTACTCATTATATAAAACATATTCTCATAGAATATACAAACATCATACCAAACCGATAAGTATCAATATACAAATCATACTTCATATATATACATTCATCTATATACATATACATACTATGGTCTATACATATAACCACACAGAACCATAACTCTATATATAGCATAATCTTATATATATATACTAAACAAGAATCCATACACAACGTACGATTACCTACCGGTAATTTACAAAACAAACCATATCATATATCGATCTCACATTGGGGTATTATTCCCGATCGAACAAATAACCAATAATACACAATGCACCATATACTGTATGTATGAATGCAAATGAGCTACCGATTAGAAGATGTACTCATAATAACGGTAATAGTAGCAACGGTATAATTTACGTATATATATAAGAATATACCTTCCTATTTCGGATAGGTCTCAAAACTCCGCAATGGCCAGCCGCCACGCGTGCGCTGCTTCAAACTTTAGGCTGACCGTCACTATCTCTCTTGGAGCCACTGAATTGCTGATCGGCGCTACCCGACTGATTGGCCTTAAACATTGGACAATCTTTCTTCAAGTGAGTTTCGTCACCACAATAGTAACACTTCCCCGTCTTTCCCCAACACCTATCCTCGGTGTGTCCGGTCCTCTTACAAAAGTTACACGTCGACTCGCCACCTCGTCTTCTCCGAGTAGGATTAGTAACACCACTCCGGCCACCCGAACGCACCTTTCTTTGACTAACTGTTTGAGGTGCTGACTGCCTTCTCTTATCCTCAGGGCCCCTATTAGTCTTTGATATTTTCTTTTGAGCGTACTCCTCGATGTCCAGCTCCATCGCATATGCACGATCCACAGCCCCTTGGAAATCTGTAAGTAGTAACGGAATAAGCTGCCTCCGATAATTCGTCTTCAGGCCTTTCACAAACCTCTCGGTCTTCTTAGCCTCATCTGGCACCAAGTAACTACAGTAACGAGCCAACTCCATAAACTTTGTTGAATACTGAGCCACGGTCATATCTCCTTGTTCTAACATTAGGAATTCCATCTCTCCTCTTTCTCGAGTCACTACCGGACCAAACCGTACCATAAATTCCTTGACAAAGTTTTCCCACACTCGAGGCACTCCATGCCGTCTCCAACGATCTCGTATTTCAAGCCACCATTGCTCGGCCGCACCATCCAATCCAAACACCGCTAACGTAACCATTTCCTCTGATGTACTACCCAAAACCGCAAAGATCTTCTCCATGCTTTCTAGCCAATGTTTTGCCTCAATAGTATCAGGCTCTCCATCGAAACTTTCCGGTTTAAACTTCAAGAATTTCGCAAGAACAGAAGAATCATCTTCTAGTCCACACATCCGTTGAGGAGTCACACGCGGATCGCTAACATTCTCTCCCCTCTCGTCGCCACGAGCTGTACTCGAACCAGGTATAATAGAACTAGCGCCACGCCAAGTTCCCGACATAGTACGCCTACAAAGAACACTCAGCGTTAATAACTCGACAATAAACCCAACCCAAACAAGGCCAAGGAACCTATCCTGGCGAAATAGCTAACCTATAGCTCTGATACCAATCAGGACCGGACTCCAATGCGGAATCCCAAGGTCGTGCCATCAAGACAAGCTAAAAGACGGACAAGCACCCGCTAAGCGTAGTGGTGCGAGTCAAGAGTTGAACCCACAACTCTAAACAGGAATGTAAAGCCATAACGGCGAAACGGAACAACTAAAAACTAAAAATATGCGGAAGCAAATCATAAGTGGGACCAAAGCCTATGATTATAAACTAAGGAATACAAGGCTGAGAGACGACTATCTCTCGACAAAACTACGACTCGCGTGACGCAACATTGCGCACGGTCAACAAACCATCGGCAACCTAGGGCCGGCGAAGCAACAAGAACCCAACCTAATAAACAACAACTCTACGGCTATAACATGCCGGAGGAATACATTAACTAAAAAGAGTAAGAGATAAAATACCAACCACTAAACCAATGTCTCTCGACTAAAGTTGTCGGGACAGAAATAGCAAGAACATAATACTAGAATAAGCGAGCTAAAACTTTGCTCGGGAAAACAACTGAATAAACTCTAATTAAATCGACTCGAACAAGTCGGCTACCAAAATAAACGACAATAGAATAATGCCATAACTACCCAAGTAAAGTTTACATAACTTCACAACCGTATCTCACAAAATACAAAATACAACAGTACTAATAAACCCAAGCTATCGCCCGGAAGACCACCTGTTATCGATCAAGCGCCCGAAGCTTCAACGTGTACTAACGAGCTTACTGCAAAAACTAAGGAAAACAAACACACGAAATGAGTCATAATGACCCAGTAAGTTACTAAATGCAATGTATGGCATAGCATGGCGTGGCATGGTATAATGCACAAGCATATATAATCTCATGGCATCTTAATCGTATACCAATAATATCTTGTACTAAGTCATCAAGTATCATAAACTTCATAAATCACATAGCACGTTATCTTTCATATAGTGCTCATAGTAAGCCACATAAGGGATAGAGAAGGTACCCATATAGTTCTGTTGTGTTGCTCCTGCAATACACAATGTTACTGGTTCGTGCAACATCGATGCTCTGTGAGTGCATCGACTTTCATCGAGAATCATTCGATTTAGCTAGCAAGCCAATGCGGCACTTAGCGTACGGCAAAGGGGCTACTTCCCATTGCGGCCAACAACGGAGGGGTGTGTGAGGTCAGTGCGGCGATCCATAGCGAATACGAATCTTACGATTCGTATAGGCGATGTATCGTCCTACCCTGACATAAAAACCAAATCCAAATAATGCCAGCTGGGCTTTTATGAAATGCACAAGTAGATATTTACTCAAATGCTTCAAACAAGAACCAAGACCGATCATAGCGGACATATCAAATCAAGTAGGACATAAAGTTCTACACACCAATTTTAACAATGCACATATTGTACACACTTAACAAAACCAACCAACCTATTCGTTTAGTCCAAGAACCACCTATTTAGGTATTCATAACCCTCAAGTCACAACCCAAACAAACGTAGCATATAAGATCAAGAAATCACAACGTGAGGTCTACTATAGCCCTCTATTCGGAATTAAACCAAAGACTATTATTTAGTCTAAAAACAATCATAAATCCATACTTAGCATTTATCCTCACTTAAAGGTACACCGGACTCAACCATAGTCCCAACAGTCACATATGTTCGACTTCTTCAAAGCCAAACTCACGGGTATCAAACTAAGCCGTAGTCATAACCTCGCAAGTGTTTTCATGTGCACACGACCCAATTCCCTAAAAGAGAACTCATTCAAATAATCATTTCTTAAAGAATTACGAGATCATGGGTTGATCTCTAATGCTCCGTGCCCTAACGAACACGCCCTAAACAAATCTCCAATCAACCTCTATAGCGTGGGTGTCACAAATGGGACACAATTCAAGATGCTCGGATTCTCATAATCAAGACCAACCAAACCCGAACATCGTAGGGTTTTAACCTAATGCTCACCAACATGATATTGAATCCTAAATTAACTCTATTGAGTCTTAATTGCCACACAACGTTAAATGCCTAGTTCATAAATCCCCAAGTCAACATATCATTCCGATTTACAACAATTTTCTCACAAATCATTTGGGCTAGATTCCCTAGATTAAAATCCATAGAACTTAACAAGATCTTATACCCATTTTAGAAATCACATACTTTCAATTGAATGGTCATTTACATTTTGCCTAGTGAGATTACACCTCTAAATTCCCAATCTCATGCCTACTATCAAAATAGACCCAAATAAAATGTAAACATGATTTCTAGCAAGCTCACAACCCTAGAAACACAAGATGAAGAGTAACAATATACTTCAATAATCATAGAATTCATCCTACACATGCTCTTGACAAGTTCACATGCTCAAATCACAAGTTAAATCATACAAGGCAAGTATGTGTACCCATTGACCTCAAATAGCATAGAGTTTGTTTTCCTTAGGATCAATGGGCACAAAATCAAAAGAAGAAGAAGAAGATGAAGAAGGTAACTTACCTACAAACCCCAATCAAGAAAGAAAAACGAGGAAGAAATCGGTTGGAAATAATCTACTCGCCGTGTTCTTCGCGTCTATAGCTAGGGCTTGAGCAATGGAAGAAGGAATCAAGGAGGACCAAGAAGAATTCTTCAAGAAACCATGGGAACCCTCAAGAACTCTCTCTCTCACGTTTTTGAAGTAGCCTTCAGCAAATGACGAGTCTTCAAGTTGAATCATGGTATTAGAGAAGTCAAAAGTCTAGTGGGACAAGTGTCGCAACCATGCGGTCCCTTTTAATCTGATTTGGGTTGTTTAATCCACTTAATCACTCACTAATCCACTCTAAAAATGTGTTAATAAGGTTAGGTTATGATTAATGAGGGTTAAGGAGGTTTAAGTGGTGTTTAGGGCGAGTTTTGGGTAGGGGTCGAGTAAGGGTCGGCGTGATCGACCGTCATTGAAAAATCCTCTGTTTTTCGAAACTTCGTCTTTGTTCGGTTGTGGAGGCCGAACAGCCTTCATAATGTTCGGTTCTTGTGGCCGAACAATCCCCAAAATGTTCGGTTGGCACGGTGGAACGATTCCTCAGGCCATACGTTAGGTCAAATAGGTCCAGATTTGCACGTATAACGCGTATAAGGCATAAACTACTCAAGGAAGCAATGGAATGAGTACCAAGGGTCTTAAAACAATGATAAAAGATGTAAAACAATGATAAAAAGTCTCTCAAGGTCTTGACTAAGTCTAAAAGATCAAATCCCGAGCAAGAACAAACCAAACTAGGGCAAGGCGCGAACCACGCGACGAATGAACGACGAATCAAACTACAATCAAACTAGGATGTCTTGGGCATGAAAAAGGTTTGTTTCAACATGATTAAGACCTGAATATAAAGCCAAGAACTCAATGAACTCTTAAATGCGTCGAAATAGAAGCAAATACGAGCAACGAGAGGAATCGCTAAGACCAAATTCAACGCGATCAAACCGGCGATTCAACAAACAAGTTTATATGATTCTAAACATGTCATGGACTTCTAAAATGACTTAGGAGTGATTCTAAAACATTTATATAACAAGTAAACATGCTCACAATCAACCAAGAAAGTAAGAAGACAGGCATACAATGCACATGCAAGAATACGGGGCGTTACACATACCGTCGACAAAAGAAGAAGTGCAAGTATAGCGCGAAAACCGAGATAACGAAGAAGCGGGGCGTCACAATATCTCACATTCGTTATAAAGAAATGTATCTCACTTTATTTAGAAATGAGTATTGATTATAAAATCATTAAATATAAATACATCTTTTGTTATCACCATAGAAAATATGTATGCACATTGTTTAGAAATAGGTGTTGGTTAAAAGTCTTTTATTTACTACTATTATTACTAATAGAAAATATCGTACCACATGGTTAGAATTAGAATTTGTCAAAATCGAGCCCGACCCATAGGCAGGTCCCCACCGACTTTTCAAGGGCTCGGCCTCAATTTAGTAGGCCGAAAAACCAGGGCCTTTTGGCCCGGCCGCTAGGCCCGTGGGTCGTGTTTGGCCCGAGCTTAAAAGCTCAAAGCCCGGCCCGATCATAAAGTTAAACACTTAAACTTAATTACAAAATTAAAAACTAAAACATAAATCTAAAAAGAAAAAAACTATCGACATTTAGACATTTAGACTTTTTTTTTCTTTTCTTTTGGTTAGATAAATTTATGACGAATATGATATATTTCCAAATCATTGTTCTTTTTGGTTGAAACTCATAATCTAAGTTGATGGAAGTGACACTTACAAAGAAGAAATGAAGTTGATCTTTCAAGTTCTAATCTAGTTTAGTATGGTTGTAGTTAGTAATTTTATCGAACCGATCTATTTAATTGAGTATCTCTATATGATATTAGCTAATAAAAAGTCTCAATAGTATAAACTTGATAAAAAAAAATTAAAATTAAAATGCTAGATTGTGTCGGGCGAATAAAAAAATGAACATTTGCTAGTTAGTATGGTTTTGCAAACTACAACCCGAAAATTTTTGTCTATCCTTAGAAAACACATATTAAAAAATTGGGGACAATATGATGAACTTCAATTTGGTTATAAATTTTTGAAAAAATATCCTTCAAGTAGCACATGTATTTTTTCTTTGATCCGTAACATTATTGTTTTTCTAGTTTCGCTTCGCTCAATTGTTGAAATTACTACCTTTGTTTATATTTGCTTTGGTTGCACTTTTGCTTTGTAATTGTGTAAGTTAGACTAGTAAGTATGTGTGTGTTTGAACTTTTGATGTGTTATATAACATTTATTAGCTAATTTGTGAGTTATTTTTAATTAAAAATATTTATTTTTTGGCCCATAGGCCGAAGGCCCAGGCCGAAATGCGCATGGGCCGGGCTTGAGTTTTATGAGGCCCGACACTATTTCGGCCGCTTTTAAGCAAGCCCATGGGCTTGGACCGATGGCCTATTTGGTTAGAATGTAGTGTTGGTTTTAAAAGTTTTTAGATAAAAGATTTAAACTTTCATTACCAATAAAAATATAAAATAAGTATCTCACATTGTTTAAAAATGACTTATGATTTTAAATGTTTTTAACAAAATGACTTCTAATATTATTATCAAGTTAGATATTAATTTTAAAAGTCTTTAGATAAAAAAAATTACTATTATTATTAATACAAAATATGTATCTCACGTTAGCTAGAAACTTATATTAATTTTAAAAGTATTTAGGTAAAAAAATCGTTTAATATTAGTTACAATATTAAAAAAATATAATCATGGAAGAGATTAAAAATCTAATTATAATGTCGAAAAATTATATTATTATTACAAAAATATATCTCACATTTTACCCGTAAGGAGTACGAGCTAAATAACTAGTAACTTATTAAAACCGTACATCGCACCGGTAGTAACCTAGTTATTGTTAATAAATATCATTATTATTTTTCTTTTTCCTCATAACATCTGTTTTTTTATCATCCTATTTTTTTCATTCACAATACAATATTTATCTAGAATTAATAAGGACAATTATAGTAAAATGTGGATAAATGTTTCTTGAATTCTTATAACATAATTTATTTTGGAAAGAAAGTAGCAATAACATTTATCTTAACCCCCGGGATAATTCCGACGTCCATTAACGCTGCTCTCTTCCTACTTGCAACCAATTCCCTCAACTTCATTCCCCCTATCAAGTAGCAGATCTCGAAACCTCGAATCACCAAATTCAACCCTTCCCTAAAACCAACCAAATCCTAGTTTTTAATTGCCCCAAAATATTCAGTTAATAAAAAGAATCAACTTAATCGACTAAATTTATCAATAAAATCAGATCCGATCGATCTGTCGACGGCGACATATGCGGAAATTTTTGGAGCTTTGAGACTTGAGAAAACTTATGGCAAGTCCAATGGTACTGCACTGGTACTTGCCTATAGGTATCAAAACTAAATTTTGATACCTATTGATTATTATTCCTGACTCATGAGTATCAAATGATTATCTCTAACCATAGGTATTAAAATGAAGGGTATTAAAATTAGGTGAGGTACTAAAAGAGGTATCAAATTTGGTATCTTCCCTAATACCACACTTAATTTTGATATCTTTTACTTTAATCATTGGAAGGTCTAATACTCTTAAATAGATATCAAAATTTGGTTTTCTTAAACAATGTGTCGAGTTAAAGAAGACAATTATTTGAAAACAAAGGGAGTGCTATATATTTTCACAATAACATAAAATATAATTAAGGAGTGAGAGCAACACTGTAAAACTCTTAAGTTATAACATTGTTATTTTCGCTTAATCATAACAAAACTTGTTTGCTATTAATTTGAAAAGCTTCAAGTTTTAACAAATTATATACAAAAGAGAAAATCATAAATTGCAAATCTATGATCTTAGTCTTAAAGAAAAAAATTGATCGACCACTATGAAAACAAAAGTGTTAGAACAATAGTTCATCACTCTGTAGTGTACTATTATTACTTTATCACTGACTCCTTGAAAATTACATCTATTTTTGAATTTTAAAGTACATCTATATTAAAACAAAATGCTCATTTCAACAAATCTTCTAATAGATTCTAGTCTCCTTTATGCATTCAATTTAATATACATAAATAGTTTTAAAAACAGCACTAAGTCAACCGTGTATCACACGGGTAATAATCTAGTTATTATTAATAAATGTCATTATTATTTTTCTTTTTCATCGTAACATCTCTTTTTTTTAATCATCCTATTTTTTCATTCACAATACAATATTTAGCTTGGGAGTACTATATTAATAAGGATAATTTTAATAAAATATGGATAAGTTTTTTCTTGAAATCTTATAACATCATTTATTTTGGAAAGAAAGTAGCGATAACATTTAGCTTAACCCTCGGGACAATTCCGACGTCCATTAATATTTTACTATTATTACCAATTGAAAAGATATATCCCTAATTGATTAGAAATTGATGTTGGTTTTAAAAATATTATAATTAATTACTAATATAAGTGATGTATCGTTAGAAAGTTTACAATAGAGTTCATTCTCATACATGTACAATTGACTAAAACTATTTAAAAATTGAAATTAAATTATTTTTAAAAATGTAATGATTGAGATTTACTCTCACATTCATATGTGTGAGAGTAGTTATCCACTTTTAAGTCTCTATTTTCTCTCACCTTGTTACAAAGTCACCTCCTATAATTAATATTATGAGAAGTCACACCATGAGATTAATCTTATGAACAATTACTCTTTGTAAAACATCAATCTTACATTCCGCCGTAAAATCAAACGTTAATAGGTCGGTTACATATAACTCCTTACAAATAACCCCAATCAACTATGAGTCGAGTTCGAATAGCGCCCCTCAACTACCATTTAAAATAATATACCCCATAACTGTAACATTTTTTTTAAAATCGCACTTTCTATTTAGACGTTATCGTTTTAAATTTTCAATTGACGAAATCAGATATACTGGTACTGTGTCATAGACACGGGTACGAAGATCTAGTTACCAATAAAAGAGATACATCCTACATTGGTTAAAAAGTGATTTTGATTTTAAAAGTTTTTACATAAAAAAATTTATATTTTTATCATCAATAAAAGAAAAGAGAAAAGATGTATCTCATTATATAAAAAAAGATATTAGTTTAAGATTTTTTTAAGATAAAAAACTATTTTTTATTATTATCAAATAAAAAGATATATTCCACTTAAATTCTCCCAACTTCATTCCCCCGGGTCAAGTAGCAGATCTCGAAACCTCAAATCACCAAACTCAACCCTTCCCTAAAACCAATAAAAACTAGTTTTATACACGTGCGTTAAACGCACGGTCATATATTTTTTCAATTAACTTATATTCAAGTGAAACAAAGAAGAAAAACAAAATTTCAAAAATAATGTTGGAGGCAACTACTTTCTATTTAAAAAAAAAAGATTTGTTTTGATTTAAAAATTAGAGACTTGTATATTTAAGATCTGAGAAAATAAAGTCAATTTTTTAGAGAAAAAAATTGGGGTTTAATAATATGGTATGTGTTTCAAGGAGTTTTGACTATTTAATATTATAAGGGACACAATTGTAAATGATAAAGTTTGCTGTAAAAAATAATGAATGTTTGGAAGAGTATTCAAATCTAATGAAATCACATAAAAACATTGTGTTTAATTTTTTTTGTATAAAAAATACTTTTGACATTTAGATCTATTGTGAATTTGTTAATATTCTTTATACATCGATTTTTGTTATTTATTTTTAGATAAATCTCCGAACTGTTTTAATCATTTAGAATTTTCGAAAGATATTTTTTGGCAAAACACACCTCCGGGCCACTGTACTATACAAAAGGTTGCAATTAGGCCACTGAGACTTCAAAATTTTCTGATGGCCATGGCCATTGCACTTATCTTGCACGTTAACCCATTTTTAACTGACGCTACCTTTTGACGTTATCTTTAAGTGAAATATTTTTGCCCTCTCCTTCTTCATCACTTAAACATCATTTCTTTGGAGCTACAGATGAGCAGATCAAACCAATAGACCCAAACAAGCAATTTGAATGCTTCGATCAAACCAATAGACACCAAATCCAAAACCAAAATCAAACCCAAATTTGAAGGGAGAAGGACAGAAATTCTCCAAAGCTTGTAGGAGTTGGATGCTCGCTGGGTTTGAGGCAAAAACGAGGCTGGGAAGATGGAACATATCTGGTCGGATTTTTCGATCCCAAATTCGATTTTCCGGTTTGACATGGGGGCTGTTTGGCCGGAGACGGGGAAGATGAAGGGACACCGGCGGCGGTTGGAGACGGCGGTGGGCTTGGTGATGAAGACGAAGGTTGGGGTTGATGGGGATAGGCCATAGCTGGGTCTGTGATGAGGAGACATGGAGGATTTGGGCGAAGACGGCGGATCTAAATGGATGTCCCGGCCGTGAAGATGGCGGAGACTCGCCGAGAAGGAGGAGGATTCAGATCACGATGTGGGCCTGAATTAGCTTCTGCCATGAACCCGAGGATGACTGGACTGATCTGGGGGTTGGTGATTTGAACGGAGGGGATTCGGTGATGGATGCGGCAGGGGCGACTAGTTCGCTGAAGAAGATGAAGGAGAAGGTTGGATGGCGTGGCCTGTTTGGATGGAGAGAGAGGGCTGCTGGGTTTGGGCAGATGAAGACGGAGGTTGGGGATTCGCTTGGGTTGTGATGGGGAGAGAGAAAGGAGATGGGCAGGACGACCGGGTGAGGTCGAGGTTAGAATGATTGCTGGGGTATCTCATGGAGAGAGAGAGAGAGAGATGGGAGAAGAGAGAGAAAGGTGAGAGAAAAGTATGTAGACGCCTTTTCCCTTTTTCTTTTCTGGGTTTGATTTTCTGGGTTTGAAGATGTTGATGATGAAGACGGGGGTAAAATAGACATTTAACCTAACTTAACGTCCAAACTTAACGTCCATCCAAAAAAAGGGTTAACTGCAAGATAAGTCACAAGGGCCATCCCGAAAATTTTGAAGTCTCAAGGCCTAATTGCAACCTTTGTATAGTACAGTGGCCCGGAGGTGTGTTTTGCCATATTTTTTTCTGGTGATTTTTATTCCATAGTACTTCTAATTTGTCATTGGTTTTTTTACATCTCAAATTTTAGGTATTTCTTGATTTACTTGATTTTTTTATTATAATATTTCAATATTTGTTTGGTTCATGATGTGAAGAATCACTGTTTAGGTGAGGAATGAGATTGTGAAATAAATGTCGAACAATATTTGATGGGTTCATCTTTCTTGCGTGTAGTCGATCATATACTAAGAAGGAGATGGTGATTGTGAACTAATCCATTTTCATTAATCATCATTTACAATGTGTTGATTCATTTCAGTTTGACACAATCGAGAATTGGAAAACTGTGCAAATTGAGATAATTCATAGTGGAAGTTCCAATGAGTTTTTGAATTATTTAGTTAAAGAATTCATTAATTGTTTCTTGTTAATAGAAGTTTCTATTTTGAGAAACAAAATTTTGGTGGGATTTTTCCATATATAGACTACCATTACTAATTAGTTAAAATAATTATGATGAAGTCAATTGAGAACTCTAATATGCGAAAATTAAAGTGTTATTTTGTGCCTTTTTTTGGTGTTTGTTTTATGTAATTGAACTATCATACATAAATTATGTTGTCGAAAGAGATATATGTAAATTAACTATGAACTATCATATATAAATTATCTGGTATGATATTCGTCTACTTCGTAAAATAATTTATACTTATTTATTTTTATATGCACATATTTTCAATATCCAATTTTTTTTCAGATAGGACCAGATTGATATAACTAATAATATTTGCAGTGTATTACTAATAGATAAGAATAATTCAGATGAAGTGAATTGAGAACTTTAAGCCATGTGGATATTTGAGTGTTATTTTGTGCCTTTTCTATGTATTTGAAATGTCATATATAAACTATGTTATCGAAATAGATTTATGCATTTATGTCGCCTTTTTTGTTTGTGTTTTTTATTGAAAAGACGTATAAAATCATGTTGCAAAAAATGTTGCTTCTCAACATTTAATTGAAGGTTCAGTTTTTTTTTTCCAGAGGTTTAGAGTGTGTTATACCCGACTTCAATTCCTTATTTATCAAATATAACAAATGGTATGATATTTGACTCCTTTGAAAAGTAATTTTATTTTATTTATTTTTATATGTTTGTATTTTCAATAACCAAATTTTTTCTACAACTACTACGTCATTATGGAAACTAAAAAGCATCATCTCCATCAATTTTTGTCATCCACATGCACAAGACTCTCATCAATTGTTGACTTAAAGAATGACAAAGATGGTTCAATTCGATTTTTTCCGAACAAAAAAATAAATTTAGATACATCCTCGTCACTTACTCGATGCAAAGTTTTTTGTTTTTTGTTATATTTTAGATATTTTATCACTCCCTCCGTTTTAAATTATCACTCTCCTTTCATTTTTCGTCCGTTCTAAAATAAATGTCATCTTTCAAAACTTTTCCTTTTAGGAAAATACTTTTACCACTTTACTCTTACATTTACTATCTACTTTAACTATGGACACATGTTTAAGGGTATTAAAGGAACCACACATTTCACCAATATTTATAATACAATAAATTACCTTTTTTTAAATAGTGTGTCGGGTCAAAGCTGACAATAATTTAAAAACGGAGAGAGTATTTATTTTTGTACTTTTTAAATGTGCTTTCTTTCACTTTTTTATTAATTATATTTTTAAAAAAAAGATTATGTTAGTTTATTGTTGTAATGTATGGTAACTAATAATTATGAAATAATTTTGAAGGATTATTTTTTATATTGACAAATAGAACAAAAAGGAATATTTAAATGTTTTTTACAAGTATATGGGGCTCATCATTTGTTGCTTAAAGAATTCATCGATCCAATAACCGCATATTTGAAAGATAGCTATTTTGGGTCCAACACTTATGTTGTTCATTCAATAAATTAAATAATTACATGGTATTAATGAACAATTCAGAAGGAAGAAGGAAAACTATATTTGAGGTTTGAATCTCCGTGCTATTCTGATAGAAATGTTGATATTTTGAACGATGTACATACTTTTGAAATTTGAATGAATTACATGTTTTGAAATCCTAAATCATGAGTTGAATTTGTAGCATGAAACTCTGGTAATGTTGCTTCGTAATCCTGACTTTGGGTTATGCAATGACCCGAGATTTGGGAAACAATGTTTTAGAAGGTCAATTTTTTTCAAAAGGTCATTCTGATGGTACTGTTTTGATTCCAATAATGTCACTGATACCATCTGATTATAGAATTTCATTCAAATTCCAAATAAGACATATTTTGATGTTGGTGTCTTACGCAATGTTTATAAATTAAGAAAAGTCAGGGTTAGTCATTATCTAACGCATTACTTCTTATGAAAAAAAAAAACATGTTTTTAGTCATGGTTAGTTGTATGTCACTTTGTAATAGTCGTACATATTCAACGATAAATGTTCTTTATAAAGAAGTATTTCAAAATTTATAATAATCTCTTTAAATTTATGTGATTTTCCATCTTTAATTGCACTGTTTATTAATTTTTGTTTATTCTGTTCATATTAAAGTTTTTAATTTTATATTATTAAGATAATTACAAAAAAAAATCCTGACCTATTTTATGTTTTGCAAAATTAACCTCGTTTTGTATTGATTTTCACCAAATTGAACCTCCACCTATTTTCATTTTTGCAATTCAAACCTTCCGTCAAAGAGGTGTTAATTTTTTTAAGAGGATGGTGAGCTGGCTGCCATGTTGGTAGCAGATCGACGTGGACACTGGTGGCATCCAACTTATATTTCTTATTTTTTTTCATTGCAAATTAAACCATGTACATTTGTTTATCTTGCAAAATGAACCTTGGTCAAATCAGATTTTAATTCCCGCCATTTCTATTGCAAATTAAACCTTATACATTTTTTTTAATTTTGCAAGATGAACCTTGGTCAAATTAGTTGTTAGCTCCCGACTTTTTTTTTTATTGCAAAGTAAATCTTGTTTTTTTTTTTTTGCAATATAAACCTTGATGGAATTGCAGATTTTGGCTATATAAATACCAATTTCATCCAAAAAAAAATCATCTCATTCTCTAACAATTCATTCCATTAATTATATTTGTTATCTTACAATGAACATATTTCGCTGTCGTTGTGGAAGGACGGCTGTCATACGAACATCATGGACCGATTAAAATCCAGGAAAGAAATTCTTGGGTTGTGAAAAATATGGGGTAAGTTATTGATTTTTTAAAATTCTAATTTTCTAGAAAATTATTTTATTTATTTACTTGTTTTATTTTTTATGTTTTTGTAGCTAGAAGGGGATGTCGATTTTTCCTCTGGTTTGATCCTCCTCTAAAGGCAGTTGAAGTCGAAACTAAAACCAACAACAAATGCCTTTGGTTTTTTTTTCCCGTGTTATAATTCGTGTTCAACCTCATCTTCATTTTAATCATAATTGTACCTCGTCCCAAAATTATTGTCTTGCTTTCCTTTTTCGTTCGTTGCAAAATAGTTGTCTTGTTTGAAATGTTTCTTTTTAGACAACACTTTTACTACCTTACTTTTACTTTTTCATCATACTTTAATTATGGGTGACATACACATGTGTTTTAAAGTAAACTACACATCAAACTAATATTAATAATCCAGTCAAATGTGTTTTCTTAAATTGTGTGTCAAGTCAACCCAGACGATAATTTTGGGACAGATGAAGTATTATTTTGGAGCAAAATTGTTATTATAGCTTTACAAAATCTTGAAATTTTGTCTTTGCTCCTAAGAGTATGTTTGGATACCACAATTTCATAGATTGGAATTAGAATTTGAGTCTCCAAAACCAATTATGTCACTTGGCAACACATTTAAAATTTGAAATTGTAATTGAGTTGGAATTCCAAATGTTTCAATTTCATAAAATTCTAAAAAAATAAATTCTAAAGTTTGGTCCATTATTATAAACAAGGGTTAAGTATTCCATTAGTCCCTGAACTTTGGTCTGACCCGTCATCCGTCCCCCAACTTCAAAAAGTTTCACCACTGACCAAAGTAGGTCTTTTTTGCTCATCGGAGGTCCCTAGCCTTAACGTCGTTTGTGTTTTTTTTTTAAGTGAGCATGTGCCACTCACATTCAAAAAATAAAGGGGCTATGTATAAGATCATCAAAATAAGGGGACAAGTTGAAAATTTTCAAAGTCAAATCTCTCCATTAAAACAAGCGTCTCCCCTAGAGCTGTCGCCCGTATAAACATGAAAAACCCGAATACATGAAATAACGGCAATATAAAACCGGATGACTCAAAGGAACATTTTCATCTCGAATAAATTTACTATGGTGGCCAGCGGCTGTTATAGCGATAAAATTTTGGTGAGTCAACTTGACACCTTTTTTCGCTGTTTTCCCATGATCCAATAGAAGATAGTTCTTCTGAGCTCTGTTCAAGAAATTAATAATCTTATGATCAGGCGACGTGTACTTCATGAATTTCCACATGTAATCTTATTTTTCATTTAATTTTGAAGATAATTTATATTAATCAAAAATCAAAACTGTCTCAAATTGAATAAAAACTTAGTACAAAAAACACCTGAAAAACATATGTTTAAGGAAGCTCCTACTTGTTTTCTGCTTTTGACTTCTCACTTTTTTCCCAAGCTCTAATTAGTGCATCTGTGACGCCCCGCTCCTTCGTTATCTCGGTTTGC
Source organism: Codonopsis lanceolata (assembly GCA_013146195.2). NCBI lineage: Eukaryota > Viridiplantae > Streptophyta > Magnoliopsida > Asterales > Campanulaceae > Codonopsis > Codonopsis lanceolata. The sequence goes on from JABEVN020001601.1 coordinate 20,744, forward strand.
GTGCTATACTTGCACTTCTTCTTTTGTCGACTGTATGTTTGGTTTGCGAGAGGGTCTAGATATGTTTGAGAGACCATATTAAGACCAAAACATTATTAAGAGACTTCATATAGTTGTTGACTTGCTAAAGTCGCAAGTCGTGACTCGATGATAGTCGGAATGCGACGCGATTGAGGGTTTGCTTGCGTTTTGGGTTCGTGACCTCGGTTTGGGTCCTAGACCTTTATAAGATGGTTTATTAACATGTTTAGATGTATTAGACTTCAAGTTGGAGGTGTTCCCTAAGTCTATCGATGATTTGGAAGTTTATAAACCTTCTTGCTTTGTTTCGCCCTTAGCGATTTCCTTCGTTGCTTGTATTCTTTGTGTTCTCAACTTGTGAGAAGTTCATTTGAGTTATAGACCAAGTGTATTAGTAATTATCATTCTTGCACGATCATTGTTCATAGACTTGTTACCTTTGGTTATGAGATGACCAATTTATTCCTTCACGCATCATGTTTTGGGCAAACTTCGGGAAAATTCTGGTACTAATCCACTAAATAGAATTTTCTAAAAATTTAGTATGTTTTACCTTCATACGTTAGGATACTCTCTGTAAAATTTGGTAATTTTCCAAGGTGTCTAAGTACCTTAATTAGGTCTTGACTTACGGCTGTGCCAGAATTCAGTTTTCAAAAACAACTTCTGTACTTGATTTTGTTGTAACCATATCTTGATGTATATAAGTCCAAATGGAGTAATTTAAAATTCTAAAATATAATTTAATGAGTCTAGTTTCATAAAAATAAAAATCACCTCATTTGGAGTTGTGAGCGATTTATGGTCGATTTTACAAGATTGACTGTCCAGCCTCACTTCCCTGTGCGCCCGCCTCAACATTGTGAGGCGCCCGCCTCAAGTACTGAGGGCTTTGCAAAATGAAGTTAGGCTGTGCAGGAGCCCAGGCGCCCGCCTCAATAATGTGAGGCGCCCGCCTCAACATAAAAATGTCTTTTACGGGATTTTTGCCCTGTTTTGAGTTTGGACGAATTATACTCATCCTACCCTCATTAAACCCCCTCTAAACCCTTCCTAACCACCCATACTTAACCCAAATCATGTCCTAACATTAGTTGGAAGTTAATTAAGGTTAGATTAGTGATTGATTAATCCTAATCTCTACTAATTGTACTTGGGAAAAGTCTATTGTGCCCTCTTCATAATTGGGGGTATAAATACCCTAACCCTTCACCAATTCAGCCAAATCTCTTCATTCTTCCTCCTCCACATACGTATTATAGAGAGAGAGAGTCCAAGGGAGATTCAAGCCCTAGCTTCCTTCTCTCTTCGATCCAAGACGATCTACCCACCCGATTGCCTTCAAACTTCGGAATCTTGAAGCCCTCGACGAGTAGAACAACTTCACCGATCGGATTTGTGTTCTCTTGAGTTTTCACTCAAGCTAGGTAAGTTACTTCCTTTTGATTTTGGTTCATTGGCCCTAAGGAAAACAATATATGTGCTATTTGTGGGCAATGAACACCTTGTATGCCTTGTATGCCCATTTTGTGAATTTTTGGAAATATGAACTTGTTAATAACATGACTAGTATGGTTTGAATGATATTATGTGTTGTAGAATATGGGTTGTGATTTATGTGGAGTTTTATGAATGTTAGGGCTTGAGAATCAAGCCCGAATTATTGGAGGATTTGTTGTTACTTAAAATGGGCATTGATGTGTAGGTTGATTTGGATGATGTTGTGTGTTGGGAGAAATGTATTATCTCTTTGTTAAGGTTTTTATGAATTTAGGGCTTGGGAATTAAGCCCGAATTAATTTGGAAATTGTTATAAATCGAAGTGAGTGTCATTGTTGAGATTGATGAAATGTATAAGAAATGAAACTTAGTATTTAGACTCAACGGAGTCGAAATAGGTTCAATAAAGTGTTAATGAACTCGGTTGAAGTCCTACGACAATTGGGATTCGCTTGATTATGGTTATGTTGAGTTCTTGATTTTAGGCTTGGGAAACAAGCCCGGATTATTTTGGGAGAATTGCTATAAATGCGACTGATGTGTTAATTTTGGGATGTATGAAATATGTATTTAAGGAAATACGATATTAAGACTCAATGGAGTCATTTTAGGTTCAACAAGATGTTAGTGAACCCTATGTTGAAATCCTACGATGTTCGGGTTTGGTTGGTCTTGATTGTGAGCACCCGAATATATCGAATTGTGTCCCATTTGTGACACCCATGATATAGTAGCTATTTGGGGATTTATTTAGAGCGTGCTCGTAGAGCACGGAGCATTAGAGACCAATCAATGATCTCGCGTATCCTTAAGAAATGATTATTGAATGAGACTTCTTTTAGGGAATTCAGTTGAACGTACATGGAAAACTTGCGGGTCTTGGACTACGGTGTAGTCTTGTCATTCATGAGAATGGTTTTGAGGATGTCGATTATGCTCGACGGTTAGGACTATGGTTGAGTCCGGTATGCCTTTATGTAAAAGCTTAAATGCTAAGCCTTGTTTGTGGTTGTTCTTAGACTGAATAATAGTCTTTGATTTAATCTTGAGTAGGGGACTATAGTAGACCTCACGTTGTGATTTATTGAGCTAAAAGCTATTCTTGAATTGGTGATGACTTGAGGATTATGAATACCTCAATATGTGGTTTTTGAACTAAACTTACAAGTTAGTTGAACATGTTAAGTGTGTACAATTATGTGCATTGAATGTTGGGTTTTGTAGAGCATTATGACCTACTTGAATTGATAAGTTCTTTTATGATGGACTTGGTCCTTATTGGTTTATCAAGTAAATATCTACTTGAGCATCTTGATTTGAGTCCAGCTGGCGTCTTGGTCGTTTTGTCGGCAATGGGACGATTCATAGTCTTTGGAAACATTCGCTATGAATCGCCGCATTGGTACCCTTTCTCCTCACTATTTGGCCGATAGTGGGATGTGGTCTCTTATTAGCGCCCCACTTTGCGATATTGAGCTCCCATTTCTCATCCTGGGGTTGGATGAATGTAACGAGTACTCATTAAGAAAAGCGATGAGTTGTGATCATTCGAGGATTGAATCCCCAGACTATGATCATTTGAGGTTGGACATGGACCCATGGTTTGAATATTGAAGGGCTCTACCTGATCTTGATTTTACGGTTTTACGTTTAGAGTATAAGCACTTATATGAAAAAAACGTGCTATGTGGTTTATGAAGTTTATGTTATATGATGACTTAATACAAGTTTGTTGTTGGTATGCTATTAAGATACCATGATTTTATATACTGCATTATGCCATGCCACGACATGCTATGCCATACATTTGCATTTAGTAACTTCTTGGGTCATTATGACTCATTTAGTGTGTTTGTTTTCCTTAGTTTTTGCGGTGATCCGTTGATGCAGTGGCGGCTTCGGATAGTGATTCCTAGAAGGTGGTCTTCCGGGCTTTAAGCTTGGATTTATTATCATTATTGTTGTTATGTATTTGTGAGACAAGTAAGTTATGTAGACTT